>CADDXX010000944.1:67007-79445 GCA_902810485.1 Alauda arvensis | reverse complement strand
AWTWAAAAAAAATTCAAACTGCAAGTATTGCTTCTGTCATGGYTTTATTGTTCCCAGTGTTTCAGCCTTTCTATTCAGACAGGACTTGTCCTTCCAGTGTCTGCTTCAGGCTCCACAGACCTTTCCCCAGTGATCAAAGATGTTGCTTTGTTACAAAGCCTTGTGAGCAGCACTCTCTGCACTGAGCATCTGACCTTGGGTGGCAAACCAGAACAACTTCACTTGTCAGAAGGCTCAGGTGTCAGTGAATTGCTTCCATCCTAGGCAGCTTCACTGCCATYTCACTTATTTTTCTTCCCACAACTAACATGTTTTTCACTTTTACAGCTAATGCAGATCTTCTAAGAACTGCAAAAAGTGAGGAATTGGGACAGACTATYATTCACTGTACACCAGCAACAGGTAAATCTTACAATGTGCTGTAGCCACTCAACTTCAGGCATGCTGTTATGCAAAGAGTTGGGTYCAGAATTACATCTTTCATTCCTGGCAGTCATTCTGTACACAGGAGATTAAATTCTCCAATGATTCCAGTAAAACTTGATTAGATGTCAGTGTTGTTTTGGATTATCAGTCACAAAGATTTGACTCAGCTTTAGGCCTACAGCCCCTTATTGGAGAACTATGCTAGGAAAAATACCCAAATTTCTTTCCCTAAGCAGATTAATCAAGATGCAATACTCATATTTGGAGTCTGCTAATGCACTGCTTCCTAATTCTGCCTTATTTTTGCCAAGGAGATGTCTGTGGAGCAGRCTGTGTGAATGTTCATCTGTTCCAGTGAGAGTTCAGCCTGTGCTTTCAAAGCTTAACTCAAACTGCTGTCATCATTGGTGCTTTTAATGAAGCTTGATGWMTTTCCAGGAGAGAGGATAAGGAGCACTCATGTGCTCTGTTCCCCAGCCCTGCTATAGCTGCATTAACTGTGAGCAGAGGGCTCTTAGAAGTATCTGGAGTAGGCAGTAGTATCTTAAACTGCTAAAGACACTTGTGCAGTGAATAGTCTTACTGGCATTTCAAGATTTACACCAATTCAGGCTTGAACAGTCCAGGAGTGTTGAAATTCTTTGATCTTTCAATGAGTATTTTCATTCTAGGCAGCTTTCTGTCCAGTTTCTGCCCTCCTGTTTCTCTTAATGCAACTGCAAATTTCTGTACTCTTGTTCCACTCAGCTCCTAAAAGACTTGCTGTGGTGCCTCTTGCTTTGTTGCCTTTGCCACAGCCTCTCCAGAGGATTGCTTCCTCACAGCTTGTACCCTTCTGTCTGCATTATCAGCCACAAGCAGATGCAGTGTGCTTCCAATGAAGTCACTTCTGGATGAGCTGGACTTTCCCAAGTCTTATTTCTTTCTCTTCTCCTAACTACTATTTTATATTATGAAAATCTGTTTATCTTCTGAGCTACCTCTGCCTTTAATATCCAGAATATCACAAGGATTTCTTGATTACAGCCAAAAAACCCTGCAGTCAGAAAGCCAAATATATTAATGTAATTGTACATAATCTGACAGTTAATTTGTTTAAGGTGCTTATTTGCTTTTGATCTCCTGTTTACAGAATGAGAATTGAGATGGWGTGTTACATGGGTTCCATTTTTAAGGTCTTTAGCTCTTTCTTTTTGTCCATGCCAGAAATGCTATAGTAGGTCTAAAAGAAAGAGCTTGTTCTACAAGTTCCCAATTTGCCTTGTTTTTCACCAGTCCCTCTGGTACTAACAAGTCTCTGTGCCATGCTGCCATCTGGTCAGAGGATACTCCACCCACCATGGAGTTCTGAATCACTGCTCAGCCTGCAGATCCACTTCCCACTTTGCCTAAAGGATGGATTGCTGAGCAGTGGTGCTCAAGTGGCTCAAGTTCACTGGAACACCCTTCAGAGCATGAATTTCTGCCCCCTTCCAACATGGGCTGGGAATATCAGTGTGAGAGGAATGGAACTTTTAACTCCAAGGACAGCTAGACTTTGGGAGAAAGGCAGGAAAGGATGGTGGCTTTTATTTGTCTAAAGTACACCTACCAGAAAAATGGCTTCAAATTGATTTTTGGAAGCACAGAATTGACATTTTAAAATTTCATAAGTAGGAAGTTGTTTTTATTTTTCAGATTAGCTTAGCACAGGGATTGTGTCACATTAATGTAAAGCTAATTATTGATGTTTTACTTGGGAATTCCTGCTAAAAAGGGGTTTTACTCCTGATTTTCTGATAATCCAATTAGCTCCATTATTTTGTGCCCAGAAATGAAAAATGAAGCTTGATCATTTAAACAAACAAATAGATAGATTTCTTTTTTTTTTCCCCTTGTCAGTTCATTACTTTCTGGAAGTTGCTTTAGGCCTGGGGAGATTTTTGCACTGACATTTAATCATTTAATCATTCTTGGCAGTTCTGTTCCTGCCCACATTAGGGATGGGTTGTCCTTACCTTTCCCCTGCCTAAAGCAAAGGCAGGTGCTGCTCAGAGCCAGGGTCACAGCCTGAATTCAGCTCACAAGCTCTTTGCACTTTGGCATTTTCCTTCAGCTCTGTCCTGGGGTGACTTTGTGATACTTGTATCCCTGTCTGTTGTGTTTATGTGGATTTTGAGTTTTACACCTTTCAGACTGGTTCCCAGAGCACAGGGGGAGAGGAGAAGTGTGGGGTTTGTTATCAGAAACTGCTCCTGTTGTGCTCAGGACAATTAGTGGTGCYTAATGGGGATATAGCAGAGATTAAATTCTTCTCTGTGTTATTTAAAATCAGTAGGATTTCCCTATGGAATAAATAAATTGCAGTTAGGGGGATTAGAAGGGTAAGCAATAGTAGGGACCCTTTTTCCTTGATTGTCTCCTGTTATTTTGTTTGTTGGACATTTTTATTTTTATTTTTATTTTAAAGCTGCTTTAAGTGGCAAAAGAAGAAGAAAATCATTTTCTCATCTGACTTTTCAAGCTCACAGTGCCTTTCAGTGGCAGGGCTGGGGGACAAGGCTTGTGGTAAATTCCTGTCCCTATTACAGCTGATTAAATTGAATTTGTCTGCTGTTCTACAGATGTTTCCTCGTGACCAAAAGTTACTCCASAAGGCATGTTTGTGAAGAATTTTTTGAGAGAGCATGTTCCTTTTAAAAATTTCTTTTCCYTTACAAGTGGATTGTAAACATTCACTTAGGATATTTTTTGCCAAGCGTTTTTATGAAGTATGAGATCTCCCTAAATTAAAAAAGCATTTAGATGGCACTAATAAAAGCTATTTTGAATAGCTAAAAGGTAATTAAGTTTGTTTAGCTAGTTTGTTTATACCAAATGTTCTCAAGTGACCATTCACTGCAGTAATTATTATTTCAGGCATAATTAATTAGTAAATAACTTCAGCAGAATAGTTTACTTTCAACTGACCTATTTAGCAGCTCAGCTGTGTATTCTATTTGTGAATTAATGAGGAGTACGTTTTTAAGACCTTTTCAAAAGCTTGCTTATTAAGGCAGAATYTTTTCCTAAATTGGTTGTCCTTCTCTTTGTTTTTTGTTTTCTTCTAGGTGCTTTTAAGCCTTGTGAATATTTATTGGGCAGCTGGATGATCCGCCTCACTGTCTGGTTTATTTTYTTGGTTGCTTTGTTCTTCAACCTGCTTGTCATGTTAACAATATTTGCATCCTGTTCTACACTGCCATCTTCCAAACTCTTCATAAGCCTGATTTCTGTCTCTAACTTATTTATGGGAGTCTATACTGGTATTTTAACTTTCTTGGATGCTGTATCTTGGGGAAGATTTGCTGAGTTTGGCATTTGGTGGGAGACTGGCAGTGGCTGCAGAATTGCTGGGTTTCTTGCAGTTTTTTCATCAGAAAGTGCCATTTTCTTCCTGATGCTTGCAGCTGTTGAACGGAGCTTCTCTGCAAAGGAGTTTATTAAAAAGGGGAAAAGCAATCACCAAAAACAATTCCAGATTGCAGCGTTTTTTGCTCTCCTGTGTGCTCTGGTAGCAGGGTGCTTACCCCTCTTTTACAAGGCAGAGTACTCAGCATCTCCCCTCTGCTTGCCCTTCCCCACTGGAGAAACACCTTTGCTGGGTTTCACAGTCACTTTAGTGCTGCTGAACTCCTTAGCATTTCTGCTGATGGCTGTTATCTACACTAAACTCTACTGCAACCTGGAGAAGGAGGATCTCTCCGAAAACTCCCAGTCCAGCACCATTAAGCATGTGGCTTGGCTCATCTTCACCAACTGCATCTTCTTCTGTCCTGTCGCCTTCTTCTCCTTCGCGCCGCTCATCACTGCCATTTCCATCAGCCCCGAGATCATGAAGTCTGTCACTTTGATATTCTTCCCGCTGCCCGCCTGCCTCAAYCCGGTGCTGTACGTGTTCTTCAACCCCAAATTCAAGGAGGACTGGCAGCAGCTGCGGCGCCGCCTGAGCCGCCGCAAGGGAGCGGTGCCCGCGGCCGTGAGCGCGCAGGGCGGCGGCGCCAGCCAGGATTTTTACTACGACTGCGGCATTTACAGCCACCTGCAGGGCAACGTGGCTCTGTGCGAGTGCTGCGAGTCGCTGCTGCTGGCCAAGGCCGTGCCCTGCAAACATTTGATCAAGTCGCAGAGCTGCCCGGCGCTGCCGTGCCCGCGGCCCGAGGGCTCCTGCTCGGASTGCGGCGCGCACTCGGCGCACTCGGACTACGCGGACGAGGACGATTCCTTCGTGTCCGACAGCTCGGACCAAGTGCAGGCGTGCGGCCGGGCCTGCTTCTACCAGAGCAGGGGMTTCCCCCTGGTTCGCTATGCCTACAACATCCCGCGGGTCAAAGACTGAAGGGCTTTCTGCCAGCGGCTGCTCTRTACACAGCGCTCACGTTGCCTGTTGTGACCTTTCAAGCAGGAAGCACTTTTGGAATCGTTGTTCAGTGTCRTTTGGAAAGAAGGGAAGCGGGCGGTCGTTTCTTGAGCCATACGTTTTTAAAAAGAATTCAATAAATCAGTTGCCCTGACTGTAAATAATTGATAAACCAAAACATTGTTCCCCAATGTTTTTACTCTTTTCACACAATAGTGGTTTCTTTTATACGGTTTTTACATGCTGATGGTGTGTTTCCACATCATAYTGCAGTTGTACTTTGCTTCTTCTGGTGGTGAGGTAAGTTCTGTTGATTTTTTTTTCCCCTGCAAAAGCACAATATAAAGGACAGCTGTTTAATATTATAGAAATTATTTTTAAATGTGACTTTTCTATAATTAAGCAAAAAAAAWTCTATTGCCAGCTTTGTATAGTATATTCAGCATTGAATCTCAGGATGCATTTTATTGCAGGACCAAAAAAGGGATTGATTCTCCCATACATAACTGTGACAGCAATATCAGAATACTGTGTTTGTTTAGTATTTTAGCTAATGTTCAATTAAAAAGAAAGTTTGTTGCAGTAAAGTACTTGTAATCTGCAATATTCTGTAGATTTATTGGAATGAGAATATTAGCAGCTGTCAGGAATAATAGGGTTAAACCCATTTTTCCAGTGGTGACACATGACTTCAGGTGAACCACAGCAAGTTCCTTCAGTATTAAGCTGGAGTCATGGCAGGAAGGAATGTCAGTGTGGGCAGAGCTGTCCCTGTGTCAGCTCATGGCTCTGCAGTGAGAGTGACTGGTGCTCTGCAGCCCAGTGAGACCCATGGACACACTGAGAGGTTGGAGATGCAGGGAAAATGCAGCACAATCTGGCAGCAAAACAGAAAGCATTTTTCCAATTACTTTACTGACAGTGAAGTACACTGTGCAAAGTCACTGGTTTTCACAGAAATCAGTGCAGTCTTTTTAAAGCATTAAAGTTCTGAGACCCAAATGATTTAAGTACAACCAGTGATCAATTTTTTTATATTTAGTTTGAAATATGATCAATACAAAGTTATTAATGCATGATTAGATAAATGTGTAAGGTTTTTGGACAATCCACTAGATCAAGAGTAAATCCACTGCCATCCCAGYTACTCTGGAGAAATTCTTGTCAAGATCTAAAGCTAGATTGCTGTTGTGAGAATTGAACTGTATATACTGTTCATACAATGAATTTTTATCTTTGTATTGTAAGTTATTTGATAGAACCCATGATGGGAAATGTGGCTTCAGTTCATTTTGTTAATTAAAGCTACCTCCTAAATAATAGTGGCTGCCAGTAGCAGAATGTTTAAAATATGGTTTATGTACTTTTTTCATTGTAAATAGACGTGGTTGTATATTGTCACTATAATAAAAACAGGATCCTTGTATATCAAAATCATGTAGTTTGTACAAAGTATGGGAGGAATATTTACTTGTATGCTGTTAATTTTGTAAGCCAAAATATTCAAGTGTAAAAAGGGAAGAAAATCATCCAAGAGTTGTTAATTCTTATATTTACACTCATGAATATTACATCTGCAATTAGCATGGAATGTTACACTGAAAGCAAATAAAGGGTACATGAATACCTATGGTTATTTATCTCTGTTTTTCAAAAGTTAAAGCTGAAAACAGTGCACATGTAAAACTATTGAGCATAAATTATGTCTCATCTGCTCTTGCCTACATGTAGGGAAAGTTTCAGGAAAGAACTGCCAGAAAAACAAGAAAGTTCCCAGTTTACAAGTGGATTTCTGATTTCAGAATAATGCTGACTCTTGGCATGCAAAAGGTTAAAAACCTTTAGTGGAGTGTTAGCCCTCATATGAAGCAATCTTTTGATTAAAAGTGTTATGTATTGTGTYTGAGTGGAAATGTTTTCAGTATGTTTTGAATAATCAGATTCTAATTTTCATATTGATACTTGTTTATGTTGGAAATTGTGGAAGTTTTTTAAGCCATCATTGTTTAAGAGTCACAGCTTGTCCCACATGGACAACCTGTCAAAGGTGATAAGAATGCTTCTCAAAAAGGACTGKAAGTGTCAGCTGCCATTTACAATCAGTAAGGAAGCAAATCCAGCCACAAAACTTGCAGAAAGCCCTGTTGTATTTTGTGTTCTYGTGTGTGGATTGATTTCTTCTGTTTTACAAGTGAGCCTTCACTGCTGTGCTGTTTGAAGAGATCAGATGGGATCCACTGGAAGTTCTGATATTTCCCTGTGCCTAGAATGTTTTTGGAGTTGAGTTATACAAGGAATTAACTCCTTCCAGGAGTCAGCCTGTTGGGAAGCTGTGCTGCAAACCTGCCTCCCTCAGTGTGACCTCTGACACCGTGGACCATCACACGAGGAGCATCCAGGCACATCCAGCTGCAGGTACTCAATGCCACCTTGACTTGTGTGTTTGCTGGCTGAGCTGACCTCAGACCAGGGCACAGGGAATGCTCAGGTGTTCTCATCCCCTGAGAACCTGCTGCTGCTGCAAAAACTGTGTCAAATACGTGGGGACAACTTGCCTTAAAGCTGTATTATGTTAAACAACCTCTGGGGTTTTTGTTACCTGTGTACCAGTGGCTTTCTGAGTGTCACCTCAGCAGTCTCTTCAGCCAGGTAAARCTTCCTGATCTCAGTTTTGAGACTCAAACAAGTGAAAACACAAGTTACACCCTCCTGGGGTGCCCACAGAAAAGRAATCCTCCAATTTTCTGGAGTCTGAAGCTAGCTGAAACTGTTCTTGCAGTTACAGTGTCACATATTTTGCCTCTAGACTCTCCACACCTGTCATACTGAGCTCCAGTGCTGGGTTTGGCAGTCAAAAAGCCTTTGCTGTTGACTTTAATTGAAAAATAATGGGGCAAGGAGAGCATTTTGTTGTTGTTTTTCTGCCTTTTGCTGTTGTGAGGAAGCACCTTCTTGCAGGGAGATGGTCACAAATGAAATTGCCAAAGGTGTTCCCTGGCTTTCCCTCATTAAGAGTAATTTCTTACAGATGGTTGTTAGCCTGTTCTGTGGCAACGTGCTGCTGAGAGCTCTTCATTTGAAATTGAGCTTTTTTGTTCTCTTATAAAAATAATGCATCTGCTTTGYATCTTTTTGATCTAGATGCCTTTTGCATTTTTTCATTTCCAGTAGAATTTCCTGTTTATTTATGAAWTTACTCAGAAATTTCAAACTTACACAAAGATACTTCAGTAATTCTTTTCACTTTGATTACTATATTTAAGCCTTCCATTTCAATTTACAGGGTAATATTTTTAATTGAAAGCACAATGCAGAGTTTGTTTTATATGTATTCTCAATATTTTTTAATTGCATAAATGCTTTTGATCTTTCACTGTTAGCATGAGTTTATTTTTTAGCAGGAGATTTGTTCAGTATTACCTTTCATATATGGTACTGTAGAGGGTGATTTAACACTAGACTTCAGTTGAAGATGAGTCAATAAATAAGGAAATGAAATCTGAAGTGGGATAATAGATCACAGATTGCTGATTGCTGTACTGTTGTATACTGTCAGACATATTTCACATGTTGCACTTATGGCACTACTCCAATWTAAAGTAACATTGTTTAGGTTTAAGGTAGGAAATACAAGTCAGTTSTCACTGTGGTGTTTGCTATGAGGAGCTAATTTTGATTTGAGGGTAACAAAATATGAAGTGTCTCACTGGATTCCAGTAGCAAAAGCATAACCCGTGTTCTGAAAATTCCAGCCCAAAAATGAGCAARTTACTGTTATTAACTGATGTTTTAAAAGAAAGACTTTATGCAGAGCTCTAAACCAGCTAAAGAAGTGARGGCTGTTCAAAAGCAGGAGGGCTGTGATCTCCAATTAATATGAAACAGCTGGCTTGAGTGGGAATCCTGCTAGTGCCTCACAAAGATGTGATTTTAAACTGAATGTGTTACACATTTCCCCAGAGGAGAGGAGCTCTCATGCCTGTCCCTKTAAAGCAGATGGTTGCACATCTGCAGCCAGCAGACTCAGGCTGGGAGCAGCAGTGCATGCAGGACACTGCAGGGATGAAAATACATCATACCATGAAGGCAAGTGAAGCAATCCAGCACCTCTCAGGTTTCACAGCCTCTAATCAAGCAGAACTACACACTGAGGCACAAAAATAGCCAGCAGACAAGTACAGGCAGTGTTCCCTGAGCTCTGACATGAGTGTGAGCCAAGTAGCTTTCTCCCTTGCTCCCATGCCTGCCACACTATTTTCCTTATGCTGGAAAATCTGAAGACCTAAGAAAACTTGAATTCAACTGTATTTAGTTTGAATTTTCTACTTTTCTCAAGGTTGCAAGTAAAATAGTCTTTTCTTCAAGTTTACAGCTTGATGTCTAAGCCTCTGTTTCTCCCTAAATTTAGTAAATTTTTTTGTTTCCATGTGATTGTTTTTATGGTTCTGTGTTCCTTAGTGTCTAGTGGGGAATTAGACATGACATCTGCAAGCAATCTGRTCTCATTCTTTTCATTAAATCTGACTAGTATTCATCAAGTTGAACTGGGAAGTTTCCYTTTGTTGGCTCTTGTGTTTTCAGAGACTGAGTTCACCAGATTACAGTTGGATTTCTACAACTGAATGATTTCATAAACAAGAGTTGGCAAATCCAGGTGCTTAGTGACTCAGAGTAGTTGATTTGTGTCTAGAATATCAATCTTTTCTATGTCTGTTACCTAAGGARTTGCTTTCTTGATATTTAATGTGTAAAATGTTTTCTTGAATGCTGTGGGTGGCTATTAGGGAACCCTTCTGAGGAATTTGTCACGAGCATTTGGTTGTTCAGACACTGATTGCCATGACCATGCAGACAGAAAGTGTAGGTTTGTGAACACATCATGCTGTTTTTCACTCTGAATTTTACTCCCTGTTGCTAGATAGCTCTAAGTGCTTATTTTGTAGTTTGTGGCAGTGAGCTAGCACTGCAAGAATGTAGTTTTTGTAATTCCTTTAGTGAGAAGTTTAGGATGATTTCACACTGGTATCAACCACAGGGGTGTCTGTATATATTTATTCACTACATTCACTTGTTTGTGGCAAYTTCTGTGCTTCATTGTGGCACTTTGATTTTGCCTTTGGGTTTTAGCAGTGTTGGCCTGTAATYCTTGCCAGGASAGCTGMYTSTGGCATTCAATTCACAGAATTAAKRTTCTGCCAYCCTTGCAACTTGCCATTTATCTTGTGAGTCCTCCYGTGGCCATGGGAGTTGTGTACCTGAACCTGCAGGATTGTTGTTTCAATGCTTTTTTACAAAATTACATGATTTTGGCTCACACCTTTCCTGTGTTAACTAGGGCACAGTGGCTGTGGAGCTGGCTTGACAAGTTGGGCAGAATGGTAAGAGGGATAGTAACAATATTCTGTTTTCACATCTCTTCAAAGTTGGAATGCTTTTATTTCCCAAAGAGTGAACTGGCCTTTACCACCCTCTCTGTGGGCAGTCTTGATGCAGAAACTCTACTGGCTTGTCCCAGTGCTAAGGTTTGTTAATAGAAGTTATTTGCCCAGTATCTGCTCCTGCATCCTGAGAAATTCTCATATTTTGTACAGTAGGATAGGGAGAGAATGGACAAGCTCAGATGTTTGTGTTTGGCAGAATTGGACAGGATAAGGAGCTTTGCTCACAGTGCTTAGGGAGCCATGGAGTGAACAACTCWTATGCTGCTTTTATTTCTTAGCTGAATGCAGCACATATCCAAAAGTTCCTGTAAAGCCATGGGTGGTTTGTGCTGAACAAAGCTGAAGCATTGGATTGAGTAACTTGTATCCAAACAATTCAGACCAATTTGAAATTTTCTTCCTGTGCAACTTCATTTGGCACAAAATTTTAGATYCTAGTGATCCTCTGTTTTCTCCAACACTWGAATCATCAWCTTAAATTATTTCAACAGSTGTAATTTAATTAWTGTAATTTTAAAAAATTGCTTGTTTGATTATGGGCTAGTCATACTTGATTCTTTATTTTATGATAATCAGCTCAACAATCTGCCACAACTGGATGGAGTTATTTAAGCACCAAGAGCATCAATGAGGTGCACAGTGATGAATTCAATATTCTGGGGGTACTTAGAGATGTATTCAGGCCTCCTTTTGTGTTTTTCAGCTTGCTGGAAAGCAGTTCTGTATGATCTCCAGGTGATCAGCAAAGCAATAACATTTGGTTTTTTTCTTACAGGAACCATAATATTAATTCTCCAGCCTGTCCAAACTGCAGTTCCTTGTGAAATGGTAAGCCAAATGCAGAAGCTCCAGCACTGAAAGGGGGAAATCCCAAACCCCCTACACCTCACCTCTGCCTCTCCCTTAGTTTGTGACTGCTGTTTCTGTTCTTTGCCTGGTGTTGGCCTCAGCASTTGTCTGAAATCCCTGAGCTTGCTCAGACCATGAGTTGTTAGGCCAAGTATTTTTCTACCACTTCAGTAMGGTTTTGTGTGTCAGTGAAGGGTCCCATGAGCAAGAGGGAGGGAGAAGTGTGTGCTCCTGTGAGAGAGGAGAGGTGCAGCCTGTCTGCCAGAGAAATTACAGATTTGGGTGCCAGTCAGTCTGCAGCAAACATCCCRTCTTAAAATTCTCAAATATGGTCATTTTAGGCATTTTTAGGACTGTTAATGATAGCATTGGGATGTATCCTGCATCGTGGCACTCATTTTTGTGGTGTCTAGGTGCACATAATGCCTGTAGAGATTTGATGACCTTTTTATCATTCAGCTACTGAAATTCAGTTTTTATGGCAAGTCAGTTGCCTCAGATGTCACAATTTACTTACTTGATCAAGACATTTTTAACACTGTTTCTTATTTTTCAACTTGCCCAGCCAATTAAAAATACATTTCTTGTTAAACTCACCTGAAGAATCTTTGCAAGAACAATATGGCAGCCAAATTTATAATAATTTTCAAACTTCTGTATCTCATGTTARTATCAGTAATGCTACTGCTTAGTCAGCCACAGCAAAATTACTTAAAGTTGTATAAAAAATTTAGCAACTGCTGATCAGCAGTTATCTCCACCGTGGTTGATGAAGTTTGAAGGTAATGGAAAATCTTCGGTAATGCAAATATTTGTTTGCATTGCTAAAGAGGGGAGGTCAGGATGGCCCAGCATCAGCAGTGGAGGGGGACTGTGTATTCCTGGGGCTTGGAACCCAAATGGAAGGCTGACAGAGAATGGAGTGGCAAACAAGAATCAGAATACAGATATATAATCTGACCCTATTTATTACAGATAGCTGTTGACTCAGGGGAGAATTAACTGATAGAGAAGGCAAAGGACACYGTTTTCTTAGCAAAGGTGTATGAAAATGAAGTCTTCAGAACTTTGAATCACAAACAAGATAGTAACTCTGAGGACTGAAACGGGATTTTTCAATTTAATGCAAGTATGGATTACAAATTTTGACCTGGCTGTTTGAAAATGTTGACGCCTTCTTCGGATGTGCTGGGATCTTCACCTGCAGACGCGGTTCCCTGTTCCTGTTTATTGCACTGGTAGGTGAGCAAAACCCTTAAGGAAGAGCGAGCAGCTGTGCMGTTCCATGGATGAGCGTGCGGGTGTGGGTGATGGCCCCGCAGAGCCGGGGCCCGGCGGGCGGTG
>CADDXX010000944.1:51576-66440 GCA_902810485.1 Alauda arvensis | reverse complement strand
GCCGCCGCTGTCCCCGCCATGTCCCGCGGGCCCTGCCTCCTCAGCCCGCCGCCCACCGAGCGCTCGGAGCCCCCCAGCCCCCGCACGGGCTCGCTGCTGTCCCCCGCGTCCCGCTGCAGCTCCCCGGGCTGTGAGGAGGAGCCGCGGCCGGGCCGTAGGTAACCGGGCTGGGCTCGGCGCTGCTCCGTGTGCGACAGCCGGGCTCCCGCACTCGCTGCCCTCCGCTGGAGACCCTGGGGACAGAAGAGTGTCTTACATAAATACAGGCTTGTTTCCTAGATARGCGCTTTAGGCACTTAGTTCCATCTTTTTCTTCTTTTTAGTGTCTTGGAAGGTCTTCTCAATGAACAGCTCAGTATTTTTATGGGCTCATAAATTGTCTATAAGCAGTTGAACTGAGCCTGACAAAAAGCTGCAGTCTTTCCTGCCTCAGTTTAAAAGTGCTTGCGGACTGAAGGGCTGTTTTGCATAGTGTGTAATGCTGGTCTGGAGTTTTGTATGTACGGATTGTGCAGCTCCTGCTCCGCTGCCTTCATCTTGTTTCATTTTAATTACATGCAGACATAGCATGCATTCTTTTTACTTGGGATCTCCCCGGCTGACAGGAGAATAAGTAATTATTCTTCCCTTTAAAACAGAAGGGGGAAGAGCAGAGAGAGCCTGCCTTATTCTGGAATACAACAACATGGAAACTTCAGGCTTGTGCATTAACTGGTGATGGATGTAATTATTGAGGCTGAACTGAGCTAAAAGTGTAAAGGAAGTAAAGGAAGGACAGCAGAGCTTCCTGGGGGTGCAGGTTTCCAGCATGGTTCTCAGATTTCCATGGACAGCACTGAAGGAATGTGGACCACACTGAACTTGAGTTAAATGCATTTCTTGAAAAAGGTGCTAAAAGTGCAGGGAAAGAGTATTCAAGTATAGTCAGAAGCTTCAGAGTGAAGAGATCAGCCACTTTATGGTCCCTTCTCTCAGTGTTTGTGTTACCTCTCCATATACTACTTCTATTCAAGCAGTCCTGTTCATGCACCTTGAAGTTCTGTTGCAGTTTGTTCAAGCTCCAACACGTCTCTGCAGCTTCAGAGGTGATTTGGAACAGCTCCCAGCTCCTGGGCCTGTTGCTGCAGTATTCTCTGGCAGCAGTGAGCTGCAGCTGAAGACAACCTCTTACAGGGCCTGTGTTGGCAGTCTCATTAAACCGTGGGCAAAACAGTTTTTTATATAAAATATAAATGCTTTGCTGATGCAGGCACTGCTGCTGTGTTGTGCTGAGTGCCTGCCCAGTGTTCATACAGCAGCTTCTGTGCATTGCCAAGATCTCAGAAGTACAGTAATAAAAACCACTTCTTCTTCTGGAGCCCCCATGTGTGCATGCACTCTGAATCTGGTTGTTGTCCTCTTAAAACCACAAAACTAACAAAAATTAGCTGGAGGGCAGATAGTCCGTGTGGGAAATGCAGTATTTGCAAAAGAGAAAGGGTAAAAACAAGGCTGYGTTAATGGTGTCAGGCATTTTCATACTTTCATTGTGGATGCAGTGATGTGTTTGATGGTGTGACCTTAGTGAATATACAGCAAATAACCACTGTTTTCTGTTCATCAGACTTCAGGTCTAATGCCAAATGTGTCTAGTTTGATTCAAGCTATTTATTTCCAAATAAATGTGCACCTGAGAATAGGGTATTTTTAGTTTTTTAAGTTATTTTAGAGATGTTCATAACTGCTAGAATTTCAGAAATGGGTCCTGTGAAATTCAAGGTGTGTGTGGTTTAAAATGCATGGCTGCTGTGCCAGGGAGAGGGTGGCTGCTGGCTGCAGTGCACACCAGGAAAGAGTTCTGGTGCTATCAGAGAGCTTTAGAGACACTATTGGATCCTAACAGGTCTTAGAACTGAGCCTGTGTTTTCCTGTTTAAGCTTCATTTTCTGTTATTCTGTCACTTGCCCACAGTAAGTTTTTAACCTAGTACTGTGAATAACTTTTTTATGCAATTAACAGCTTGAATTTCATGAGTGCTGGCAGAAGAAAAAGCATAACAAATATTTTTCTTAATTTATTCATTCTCCCAGTACTTTTTCTAAGGTTGGTTTAATTAGTCAGTCATGTTCCACTTGGTGCCACAATGCAAATCACACCAGGCAAAGGAATGTATTGAGGAAGTATCCCTGCCCAAAATGTCAAGTCTGTACAAAGTTATGGGGCTTTTCCTGAATGTGAATGTACAATACTTTCATCCTTTAATAAACTTTCAGAGACTTATTTTCTTACAAAATGTGTTGTTAGGCATTCATAAGTAGCATCTCTTATTCTGTGTTTGTGTTTCAAAGCTGTCTCTGTTGGATTTTTGGTCTTTATTAATAGCATCAAAGCTCTAGGGTGYATCAGAATGTGCTGGGCTTGTGAGTCTTTGCTCTGTGAGTCAGGCTGTCCCTGCCAGCTCTGTCACTCTGCTTTTCAGTGGGGTTTGTGTGGGGAAATGAACCTGTTCCAGGCAGATTTCAGTGTCASTCAGGCACCCTGAGCTGGCCAGTTAACAATCCTGTGAGTGGGAAGCAAGGGGGAAGAGCAGGACAGAGCTCTGCAGCACTGATGTTGTCCCCAGATGCTTTCTGCCACAGAAATGTCTCCTAAAGATGTTGTGCAGTTGAGTATTGGGAGTACTGCTGAATGTGGTGTACTTTTATATTGATGATATCTGGATATCTTGCATTTAAAAAATTGTTTCTGGAACACTGTGTGCTTGTTGATGTTTCTTCTGTAGCTTAGGTTCAGCAAACAGAATTCCTCACTGCAGTAAAGGATGTGTGTAGGCAGATATTCCCAGAGCCTGCATATCCATATGAAATAGTAAAGTGAAGTCTACTCTCACTGCTTTGTTCTCAAGAAAATATTCTGTGGCAGATAGAAGAAACCTGTTAAAGAAATCTCTTGGCATGTTTTCAAATTGTGCTGACTTGGACCCTAATATATTGTGTGACTTATGAAATAGTACATGTACAGGATATTAGAAAAGGTATTTCTGACCTGGGGCTAGGATTGCTGCATTATTCATGAGTCAGGARGTTATGAGTGACTTACATAAGACACTCTATTAAATGTCTCAGAGAACCTTGTACAATACCAGCAAGTATTGGATGTTAGCTGTGTTTCTTAAACACATTTCTTGTGAAAGGGTTTTAAGGTGGAAAGCTTACTGGATTGAATGGATGGATTGAGAAAGAATGGGTTCTTAATGCTGAGGTTGCTTGATACCAAGAATCCATTTGTGTAAGACTTGAACAAGGAAAATAACATCCTCACTTTTGCTTTGCTTTTGCTAAAGCCCACTTGCTACATGGAGCTTCTTGTGACCAAGGAGAGGATGTTAATGTTAAATCTCTGGTTTTCCTTGGCTTCCATAGGTGAAAGTGGCACTTTGATGTTAAGGGTATTATTTCTGTTTAGTTCCTAAAAGGAAATGTTAGAATCTGTTCCACAGTTTAGAAWCAGTAACAGGCTAGAATTTAGTCAGTCAAATGTAGAATGTAAGGGRGATGCTCAGAGGTGCACTGTAAATGCCATTTATCCATTACTMAGCAGGTAGAAAATTGTCCCATTATGCCATGAAAGTACTTTTTCAAGACAGTAACACTTTAACTTTCCAATCAAGTACATTCTAGATGATACTCTCTGATGTTTCTTGTTTTTAACTCAGGAGGGCTGAGCACTCAGAAGCAGCAGAGGGAAGAGAAGTGTCTCCTTTGAGAGCAAACCTGTCCCCATGGGAGGAATGGTTCCTTGGCAAGGAGAAGGAGCTGCGTGCCCGCCTGCAGGCCAGGATTGCAGAGGTGAYTGCATCCACTCACTCTGGTTCTAAGTCTGATRGAACATAGCAAACACAGGATTTGCTTTTCCTTGGTTGTAGAAACACTAGTAGTTGTTTTTTTCCTTTTTTTTTTTGGTGTCTAAGGCCTCCACAGTGTTTGTGTTTGTCAGTGATTCATGTCATGTGCGTTTTCTTTTGCTAAATGTTATGCTTCATTGAACTAGTGCTGCATAATAATTTGTTTATCCAACTGTCAGGTGATGTTTTAATCTTCTAACATTGARCCATTTCTGTAATTACTTCCTTGATTTTCATCATGGGTGTGTAGACCCACATGGAGGCTGCAGTGCAGAATGGGGTGTGTGCTGAGGGCAGGTTTGCCAAGCTACTTTGGGGTACTTTTGAGGCTCAGTGTTGTTACCCACAGGTAATTTTACAGCTCTTTGGGATCCTTTCCCAGGATAGGGATCCCTGGGACAGCCATTTTTCCCTCAGTCTGTCTTTTGGCCCCTTGCAGGTGAGCAGTTCTTGAGAACCAGGGCTGGGACACAATGAAATCAGAGCACTCTCTTTTCTTGTTACTCTGTTTGTAGCTGCAGCTGGTTAAATTACACTGTTGTTGAAAATCAAGTGGCAAGTATTGGGTAGTGATTAGAACAACCACACCAAAATTAGATAATTTCTCACTTCAGTTACTGATTAACTATTTGACCTTGAATGTTTTCCCAGCCTTTCTGTGATTCTCTGTGGAGTGAACCCAGCATACAGCTGTTCTATGTGAGCTACCTGGTGTTGTTTGTAACAAACCCAGCACTGCAAGGTGCAGGAGCAGAATTTCACAGTGCCCCAAAGGAGTTTGTTAAACTTGAGGAAAATGCTCTGATCCATTAATCCTCATCCACCAAACATTTCATGACTTCCCATTTATATTCTGGATTGGAAGGGTAAATGTAGGATTAAGAACAGTCATAGAACAAGCATTACTTAAAGCCATAGAAAATAGTCATACAGGTAAATGTTTTTAGTTTGTAAGGTTTTGAAAACATTAAATGTTAAACTGCAGCAAGACAGTGTGAAAAGCTTATGTTTGGGGGAAAAATGTAATCAACATTTTTGTAAGATGTCAGAATGAAATATGTTATATTTATATAAAAAATTATTGCTACATTTGCATATTAGAAGTATTCTAAACTGGTATCCTGAGGAACWGCTGTGAAGTCCCAGGGCTTTTGCTGACATCCAAGTCTGCCCTGAGTGTCAGAAATGTGGATAAACATTTGGAGTGGGGTTAGGCTGGGTTTTTAAGGTGCTTTTACAGAATCTGGGGTCCCTCAGTACAGGTGTCATGGAACTCAAGGCAGATGGTATTTGCTGTGACTTTGCCTCAATACAGTAACAGCTGTATTTTCACACCATGTTTGTGTTGTGGGTGTTTGAGCTTTCTGAAAGCTTCTATTTGTGTCCTACTAAACTGAAATTCAGTGTCATAACAAAAGGGGGTTATCTCTGGAACTGTCTGCAGTGCAGGGACCATAAAATCAGTTCCATGGCAATAATTCCATCTGTCTGTGTTTGAAAGTATGAATTATCATTGAAAATCAGCACTTTGTGTTCATGCTGCTGTTGGAGAAGCTGGACATCTCCAGTTGTCTGCTTAGTTGTGTTTTTCTTTATTAACTTCACTGGAGAGATACAAATGATTGCATTTATACTGATGTCATATAAATATACTTCAAAATGTCTTCTCTCACCTTCCAAATAAAACTCCTGTTTCAGAATTTGCTAGAATTCACAATAATTTGGCTTTAGTAAGCCTTGGGTTAACCCCTGGAGCTGGAGTAGTTCTGGTAACAAAGGTCACAGGTGATGATATTCCACTTAGCTTTTGATACCTTCCACAGTGCAGAGCAGTGCACAGAGTAAATTTTAAATGGTGTAGGAAAGTACTGCTGCAAATTAAGAGTCTGCTGAATAAAAAGGCATTTCAGTAAACTGAGGAGTTATTTGATACATGTAATAGCTTCCAAAGCCTAATTAAAATATGTATTTCCAATTAATAGCCTAAAAATTACACATTTTCATTGATTATATTTCATTGTATTTCTGTGTTTACTGCCATTCTTCTCCAAAATCTTAATGAAGGAAAAATACCAGAATCTAATGCTCTCATTGTTTTGAGTGCAGCTCTATTGCCAGTATTGCAGTGATTGGTCCTCATGGATTTGAAATATCAACTTTTTCTGTGATTAGGAAATGAAAAAACAGCTTGAGGAAATGAAGCAAAATCAAGAGTATGAAAGAAGAAAAAGGATAGCTGAAGAGAAACACAAGGAATGGGTCCAAAAAAAGAGAGAAGAGGTAAATATTGCTTGGACTGGAAATATTCTAATACCTGCCATGCTTGTGTAAGCCTTTGTAAAATTTACTCTGTTTGGACATCCATGTTTTCAGTGAGTAAATGGCTGCTTTAACTGAAAACTAAAAAACCTAATTAGTCTTAATGCTGCTTGGGTAATTGGCAAAAACCCTCTGCAGAACCTATCCTTATTTCTTATGATTTATATTACTAATTAAAGTACTCAGGAAAAAGTAGATTTATTATTCAGCACAAATAATTCCATTTTCCTCTTCCAAAAATGAAATTTAACTGAAAATTACATTCTGGGTGTCTGTAACTCTTCAGTGGCTTGAAGGAGTTGGTCTGCTTCTTAAAGTAGTTCCAGCTCAAAATTTAGTAATGAAGAGACAGAGAAACAACTCTGAATAAAAGAGATTGAGATGGATTTTAGATGAAGAATGAGGCAAAACTTACACAATAAGTTACTTGGTTTTTTTAGGAAGACGTGTCTGAAGTGTTAAAAAAAAAATCTTTGAATAAATAAAACAGAGTAGTAAAGCTGAGGAGACCTGAAAGTAAAATTTTGTCTTTTTTTTTTGGTCAAGTTTATATTTCTATCATAGCTGGAATTTAGCAATGAATAGGTTCTGACTTCAGAGAGCTTAAATACCACTTATTTTCTCAGGCTTATGATAATTGTCTTTGTAATTGTGTAATAAAATGTATTATTCCTCAAAGGATTTGCTCATGGAAAAATACTAAAAAACTTGATTCTGTTTCTTTGATATGTTTCACATAGGAAACAAGAGAAAGGAAACAAAAGCTGAGCAAAGAAATGGCAGAAAAAGCCACAAGGGAACTGGAAAAAATGCAGTTACAAGAAAAGGCTGAGATAAARTACAAAGAATGGTTAAARAAGAAGAGAGCTGAAGAAGCAGAAAAGAAGAAAAAAGAGATGGTATTAATGAAATGATCATTTATTTGGATGTTACTTAATCTGTGCCTCATTACAGATCAGGATTTGATATATTCAGATTTTACATTGAATATACTGATATATCAAAGGGCAGTGTTGTACATGTGGAAAAACCTTTCAGGAGCTGCAGTGTTAAAGTATTAAAGACACTGGTGTGGCAAAGTGRGATGCACATTAACACATTTTGTTAACAGCCTTTGATCCTTTTCTCAGGGGAACTCTGGAGTTATGTGGAGGTTGGGGGTTGTTTTGGGTTTTTTCCAGACTTAAACTAAAAAATGCATCTTTTCCATTGTTAGGAAGAGGTGCTTGTATTGGAAGAAATATTTGAAATGTATTCAGAAGTCTGAATTTATTATTTTGTGTGTTTTGTGCAGGGCTTTGTCTTAGGAGTGCCTTAWTTTTTTTTACTTTTAGGAGAAAGAAAAAGCACGGGAGGCTGAGCTCCAGGAGAAGAGAGCAAGATCAGAGAAAATCTTTAAGGAATGGCTGCAAAATGCTAGAAATAAACCACAGCCTGCTTTCTATGGTTCTGGTTTCCCACATGGGAAGTCTACAGGTTTGTATGGATAGAGCACAAATGTGTAGTGACTTCAGTTTGTGGTTCCTTCCTTCCAATATTTTAATGTACAATGCAGGCTGTTTAAGATACTCATCTAGTGCCTAATTTTGGCACATAGGAATGATTACTTATGCTRTGGTGTAAGTCAGGGAAACAGACTGGGACCTTTTGTGTATTTTTCTTAGCCTTTTTTTAATTTGGGAAGAAAATGACATTATTTGAGATAATTATGTAGCATACCAAATGATGATTTTATCTGATTTCTCTTACCAGGCACAGGAATCCCTAGAGCAAATCACTGGGTCCTGTGAAGCAAATTAGTTATGTCAGCATCTTTGTAAAGTTAATTTTGGTGTTGCTGAAGGTGTGTGTCACCTTRGCACACCTGGATCCCCCTTAGAAGAGAGGAGGGGATTTGAGGCACAAGAACCATTAGAAGCTGTCTGAAAAAGGAAGGAGGGGCATCAGCCTGAATTCTGAGCTAAAATTCCCTTCTGTTCTGCTTTTCACCTGCATCACTCCTCCTTGGCTGCTGTAATCCTATTCCTTCCTTTGTTTGAAAACATGTTATTTTTCTGTGCAACAAAAAGAGTTGCTTCCATTTGACTTTGCAGCAGAAATAGTTTAGAGACCAAAATTCTGGTCTCTGAATGTGTAAGAAACCTGTAAAAAGCAGGTGAACAACCTTCACTCTTGTGCTTACATTTATTTGTAAGGAGTGACACACCTTGCCTTCCTGTTCTGGTTGGAGCTGCATTACTGACAGCTGCAATCATTTATTTAAATGATTTTTGAAAAACATTTGTCTGCTCCCTTGTGCCATTCATTGTGATGTATCACACACTGAAGTGTATCCATCTTGTGGTTGGGTAAAACAGAGCAGCCAGTTTGAAGGCATTTACAGTTTTTAAGAACACAAAGGACTGAGCATTCAACCTGCTTATTATTTTAAGTAGGGGTGGAGAATATGGCAGTTACTGTTTAAAAACCAAAAAGGTGGGATATTTATTATTTTGGATCTTAAATTCTGTGMCATGCCTGTGCTGTCCTCTGCAGTCACTGCTGTGTTGTATTTAATTTCTTTAACTGCTTGCATTGGAAAACTTGTRGTGGAAATATTCCTTCTTAGTAATGTGTGTTTTCTAAATGTTTTAGGGAGTGCTGATAGAAATTTGTATCCAGCTCCAGCATATTGTAACCCCATTCCTTGGAAACCAGTCCATGTGCCTCCCACAAAGGAAGACAGTGCTSTCACCATGAAGAGGAGTAAGAGAGCTGCATCTTGTCAGCCAGTGGGGATTTCTAAGGCCAGGAGTAACCCTTGTATTGGATCCMTGTGCACAAAGAAGTTATAGTCCAGAAAAAAATGTTCTTACACCCTTGAGCAAATTSGGCCATAAATGTGAAGTTCTTTGTAGTTATGTGTCCAGAGCAGATTGTGCCTTGTGCCTTTCTTTTTGTATTTCCATTTTTGTGAGCAGGTTTTGTGTTTACTGCTAGGTGACCAATGAGGTTTTTTATGTTTTTTTCTATATTGCATTTTAGCTTAAAAAAAAGGAAAAGATAAATTGTAATGGGACTGTACCTCAATCCAATAAAATGCACAGGATTGTTTCTTCTTTTCCTCTCTTGTTGTTAAAGGAGYTCTTTTGTGTATGTAATTATTCTTTTGGGCAGCAGTATGACCTAGGTTATTTCAAAGTTGCCATTTGTAACAGATGTTAAAACAATTTTTGGCTTAATGCAGAAGGGGTTCAAGGCCTGCACCAGTTGCAGGGTTGTCCCTGTGATCACAGGGATGTGGCAGAGCTTACACTGCTGCAGCACTGCAGGGAATGGGAACAAAACTGCAAACACAGTTTCCATTGCAGATGTGAGTGCCAGGGTGCAGGAAACAGAGCTGGAAGGTGGATGGATGGCAGGTGAGGCTGCAGGCACAAAGTGATACCTCTGCTGCATTATTTATTTCACATGATAGCAAAATGTATGCAGTCTTGAACTGGCACAGGGGAGTTCTGTGCCCATCCAGCACTTCCTCCTGTGCCACTCTGGGCAGTTTGGCAGAGGTCCCAAGCCAAAGGTGTGTGACAGCAGCTTGAAACACCCCCAGCAGTGGAATCTGGGCAGTGATTTTTATTTATTTMTTGAGCTAAGAGCCAAAGCTGCTGCACTGAGACAGGGCTGAACATTAAAGTTTTTGGCTGGCACTTGTTTGTGATGTTCCAGCCCATTGCAGCTGACATGACCTGTATGAAACTTCCTTGTACATCAAACTCAAATGGCTCTCAGACCTTGGTTCTGTTTCATATCCAAACTCTTTCACTTCTCAGGGAGGAAAATGGGAAGGTAAAACTACCAGCACTCTTGGTGTAGGGAAAGTGGGTAACATAATCCCAATGAATTTAGCAAGGAATGTATTTTCATACTGGTTTAATCAGCTAGAAATACAAAGTGTTACAGAAAATGTAATTTGAAGAAACTCTAGGATTTAGGGGCTGCTGCTTTTTTTTTTTTTTTTTTTTTTGGGGTTTTTTGGTGGTTTTTTTTGGTTTTGTTGCTGTTGTTAACTGGGTTTTTATGCTGAAATTATTATTGATTTATTTGTACAGTCCATGTTTAAATGCTGACCAAGGAACTATTTTTGCTCCCATGTTAAGCTGAACAGCTTTAAAAATGGAACATATTTTATGTAATATTCTGAGTGTAGTGGATGTGCTGATCATGTTTCACAAGATTTTGACAGATCTTGGAAAAAAGTCTCCATTCTTTTTTTGTTATTTCAGGTGCTCTGGGTGTGTTGCTCATACATAAAATTGTTAGGGTTCTTCTAAGCCTGCTTCAGAGGTGTAAGATTTCAGGATTAAAATGCTTCAACAGGAGTAAGGACAATGAGCTTTAACTTTATGCCTTTTAAAATTATTAAAAAGTGTCATTGCCACTTACCTTGAAGCTTTTGAGACTTTTGCAGCACAATCATCTTGTAAAGCAGTTCAAATGGTTGGTGCAGTCACTTCAAATGTTAACCTGCTTCCTGCCTGGTTATGTTAGACCAGGGATTTGTTGCTCATTTACTGTCTTTGTCAATACATTTACAGAATTTGACCTCTCTCCTCCTGAAACATTTGCCATTCCTCTTGAAATGGTTGTGGTTTTTCTAAAATAGCTTTCAGGTAATAATAATTCCAGAGCCAAAGGAAGCAAAATATGGGAGTTTCAGTCTCTGATCCACAAACTTTTACTTATATATGCAAAGTAAAATATTTTCAGCAGAAGGATTAAATAGCTTGAGGTAATATATTCTCTCACCTGAGTACCCATGGGAGAAATTAATGAAAATAGCAAGTTGACTAATGAGAAATAGTGTTCTGATTTTTTCCAGAAAAATAATCATATTTATGTTTTTAAAAAATGAGTGAACAACATTTTAGTCTTTTGCYCTCTATGGGAAGTTTTAGATTGGGTTTGGATGCAGTTTGAATATCTCAGGGAAAGGACTGAGGTGGGATAATGTGGCTCCTCTAGTGATGCTAAACCCCTAATTAATTTTACAGCTGTTCCTCAGTGTCTGAGCAGAGTTTTGCTGCACACAGGGTGTGAAYGTGTGCATGGGAACTCACATTTGTGCACTGCTTGGGTTTCTGTGTGCTCACCAGAGAGGCTGGCTGGGARCTGAAGCATTTAATTGGCATTTTGACTTTACCAGGGTTGCAATACTGAGCTGCTGTTTCATTTCAATTTTGCATTTATTCAATTGTAAATTTTCTGTAAGTCCTTACAAGAAGGATTTGCAATCTAGACTTTCTAGACCAAATCACTGGGGAGCCAAAGACACACCTCATGAGCTAATGACATGATCTCCAAAGTCTGTTTGGGCATTGGTTTTTCTCCTTTCTGCCAATACTGTGAAGCATTTTCCTTCTGTTTCATCTTGGGACTTTTTCAGGAGTGGAAACATATGAAATTATGGTTTTATTTGCATAAAGATTTCATATCTACTTCTCTCATAGTCTTAATATATGTGTGTTTTTAAATCTATGAAAAACATTTGGCTAAGTTTTAGTATTGCTTCAGTTTCTTAACWCAAAAGGGAAGTAAATTGAATAATCATGAGCTTTTGTATAATGTTCTCAAAAAAGAATTCTTGTCTAGCTGTGTACAGTTCATGGAATTACAGAGTATGCTCTGTAATTAACACTGAGACAATATATAATGGGTAAAAAATGCTGCCTTGTAATGAAATCAAAGAACTTGATTTAAATTTCACACGTTACATATCTGAATCTTTGCTGGATCAAGGACATGGTAAGTAACTTCTCTGTGCCAAGGTTATAGCATGTCTGAAAGGTGCTGGCTTCCATAAATGAGCACTGTGGGCTGCCAGGTGAAAAGCACCTGGAGGGATGAGGATGCAGAGGCTGGGTTGATGCTCAGCTGAGTGACAGGGGACACTTCCAGTTGTGTGGCTTTTGGTGAGGGAGGGTTTGAACAGCCCCAGTGATGCATGGCCATAAAAGGCACTGACTCCAGCAAATGCAATTAAATTTTATCTAGAAACCAGATCATCTTTCCATGCCTTTGGTTTAGTTTTGTTTCTTACCCTGCTGCCATGTTGTTGTTGTTGTTGTTGATTGTGATTAAGGGCATGTTCTGCCAGGCAATGAATCCACTTTGGAAATGTGAACTTTTAAAAATAATACACTAAGAACTTTCTGGTACAGCATAAACCAAGTTCAAACAATRTCTGGAACTAACATTAAAAGCCAGAAGTGGTTGCCCTCCCAAAAAAGAAAACCCCAGAAAAACCTTGGCAGTAAATTATAACTAATTATGTGTGTGCAATACCACACAAATAAATACTGAGTGCAGAGAAGTCATGACTTAAAGTTTTCCTCTCTATTCCCAGTTACAAAAGATAACTTTCAGATTACTTTTCTGCACTTTAAGTCCACCCCAGATTCCCTCAGTAGTATTTTTAGGGGAGTCAAAACCAAAAAGCCATAAGACAAAAAAAAACAACAGCAGCTCAAGCAATCTAMTGTGAAACCTTGACTCACTGCAGCTTGAGGCATGGTTTTAATGCAGCTTTGTGGATGAACCAGTTCTCCCTGTTGCTGGAGCAGGGAGGGTGGGGATGAGAGTCTGTGTCACAGATTTCCAAWGCAGCTTGGTTTGTAACACCAAGCACKGGTTGCAGTGCTCTGTACTTTCAAGAGTGGCTTTAMAGGCTGGTTTTTTGGTTTTTTCTCAGGTAATAAGTTTATGCTGTGTGTCAAAGTGGGTAGATTTTTGAGAAACTGCTCAGCAGTGTAAATCCTAAGCCTTTCCTAAAATTTCTCTCAAGTAACTGGAGGCAAAGGAAGAATGAAAGTTGCTTGGGTTCTCTCCCATCTCCCCTAACTCCAGAGCCCTACCTGCAAACTGCTCCCACATGTTCTGTTCTGTCTGTGGCTGCATTTGCCATGCTCAGGGCACATCAGGCTGYACAAGTGGGTGGTTTTCTCCATGGTGTGCAACTGCTCTTTGGGAGGGCATCCTCTGTACAGGGTCTGCAGCTTCATCAGTCCAACYTGGGCCTTTTCAGCCCTCAGCTTCTGTACCATGAGATAAACTGTGTCTTTTATTGGTCACTGTTACAAATTCATTCTGAGTCTTATGTTTGGTGTTTTTTCCCTTACAATCCTGGTTTGAATCCCACTTTCCTTAAAGCAAGCACACAGCAAAATCTCAAGATGCTGTGAAAATCAAGAAGGTTTATTAATCAAGAAATCAATTATTAATCAAGAATCAACCCATGCATGTTGTGCTTTTGGTAAGCAACACTACTGGCCAATCAAAACTGAATTTCTGTTTGTTTGGGTTCCAGCTCCTCCCAAACATAAGCTGGCCCTGTCAGATTTTAGTGGTTAGTGTCTCATAGTTAACTTAATTCAGTCAGGTGGGGAAAATTGAAAAGCAGATCTTAGAAGATAAAAAGCCAGTTTTTGTCTGCAKGGTTATATAGGGTTTGGGTAGGACAGAAGAGCCTCTAGAGCATGAATGTCCTTCATCCTTGAGGAGTTTCCAGTAGCACTGAAGCAGGAGCAAAATGGATCACAAATCAGTGCACAGTGTGGGTTGTGCATCTGGTCATTGCCTGCTGCAACAAAAGATCCATAACAAAGAAAAGCAAAAAAACAATACTCCAACATTTCAGTCTGTTAAATTAAACTCTCTGCAAATTGTGTGCAAGATGATTTTTGTGAAGAAACCTCTGTGAGACTTCTGAAGTTGGGCAGTTGGGACAATGATGAGGGAGGCTGAAGATAGGCATAAATTTTCAGAGTACAGTGTAGTAATGATACTGCAGTATTGGAGATTGTGGAGTGTGAAAAAACCTGAATCTTCTAAATTAAATCTGATTAAAGCACTTTAAAAATAGATTCTTTCACTACAGAGGAATATCCAGTGCATAACCTTTGATGTTGTGCTCACTGTCACTAGGCCTGTGAGTCACTAATCCTTCCAGCTTACCTCACTCTGTTTTCTGCTGCTTTCCAGAAGCTGTGCAAACACCTTTTAGAACACAGACATGTTGCAACCAGTGAAATGTTTAGGAATTTCTGAGAAATTCTGGTTGAGAAGTTTCTGGCTGGATTGTAATACAATRAATTTGTAAAAAATGTGATACATAAAAATAACTAACAATGGAATCCTAATCAGTGTGAGGAAGAAAGCTCTCTTGGATAACTGAAGTCAAGATTTTATGGGACTCCCCTGCTTTTCAATCCAGAATTTTCTCACAATATCACAAAAAGCAAAGTTTACATACCAAGAAATCTGAAAATCCCAGGTCAATCATAAGCAATTAAAACCTGATGAGGGTCCTACACCAAGACTGTCTGGCAGTGAAATGGGTAATGCAGGGGCTGGGACATGTCAACAGACAGGGAGGATACACATTTTCCCCCTGAAGTTCTTCAAGGAAAAAACAAAATCTTGTACTATTGCTCCTATTTTAAAGAATATCTTTTTCTTAGGGAAAGAAATATAGATGTGGTGTATATATAGTATATGCTATTTATTGTGTACAAAAGGAAATACTGAATTTTTTAGGTTGAAAAAAAGAGAAATTGATAAAGAAAATTACATAAATCAGGGAATCTGACCTGAATGTTCAATTTCAAGGAATTTGAACATTTCTTAT
>CADDXX010000944.1:5054-29253 GCA_902810485.1 Alauda arvensis | reverse complement strand
CCCAAACCGGGGAGGCACAAGCGCAGTGCAAAAGAACTATTTCTAACCACACTACTCTATGTAAATTAGTTCCGGCGCGTATGTGATGATGTTACAGTGACACAGTAATACTCAGCAATCCTTACTGCACAAATACACCACAGCACTTGAAAGAGTGAGTTAGTTGAGAGACCCCCCTCACCGGCAGCGCTGCAAAACACAAATACCTGCTCTGCAGACATCGGTCTCCGGGGATTTATTTCCAGCCTATCTTTCGGGTATCACTGCGATCCATCCCGCCGCGGGTCCCGCACCTCCTGCCCGGTTCCGCGGTGTGCGGGGCTGTGTCTGCGGAGCTTGCCGAGAGCCGGGCCGGCTCCCTGGCACTGAGCCCGGGCACACACACACACACACCCACCCCCTGTGCGCTCGGACGTCAGCTCCCTCCGCTGGTAACGCCCTCTTTCCTCTCTGTCTCTCCTCTCTCTCTCTCCCTACCCATCCTTTTCCATTTTCCTTCCTCCTTTCYTGTSTTTTCTAGTCYTCTTTAGTAGGGAAAACTTTTTTTTTYCCTTACCAATAAACGGTTCTCAGGTTGAGTGTTGTCTCCTTTGAATTAATTTCATCCTAGACCATCTCATTTAAAAGAACTCCCGGCAGTTCCCCACTGGAACACAACACAAGCAGAATCTCTTTTAAATCCGTGACGGCACGTTTTGTAAATGCTTTGGAACAAAAGGTTAACCTTAAAGAAACAGACACAACCAATCCTCACGGGCACACTTTCCAGACAGTTTTCCTTTTTTAAGGAAAAGAAAAAGTATAATACAACTTCTGGGAGCTACTGAGGTGAGATACACATAACTTAAGCTACCATGAGAAAGGCAGCAAGCCAAAGGAAATTTTCACCTTTGCTTGGATGTGAGAGGCTTTTACAGCTGTGTTCAACTCACCTAACTTCAGACATGTACCGTCATGATTTACACCCAAACATCAGATAGGCCAGCCCCAACACTCCTAAATAACAGGCATATTTGGATCACAGTTCAGCCAATCTTTTCAGAATCGACTTTAGGAGGAGACAAACCCAACTCTTTCAGTACAAAAAGAACCTCAGTGASTAGCTCCAACATGGATGTTACATGGATGTTAGGGAGATAYCCTCTGAGTGCRTTCAGCACACTGAGAATAAAGAATGCCTGCTTTCTAATGCTTCAAATTGTGTTATAAAGTTCGTTTCCTGACATCACCCCTGCTATCAGCCTTGCCCAAATACAGCACATCTAGTGCCTTGGGCTGCAAGGCCAGCTTACATCACCTTGTATTCCAGCGTGCCAGCGTCCGCAGAAGACACTTGTCTGATGTTGCTACCTCACAAGCAAAGCAGCAAATATACAGCGTTAAGGCAGAAAGCCCTGTGCACCCACACTCTCCACGGCTGCACAGCACTGCGTGTGAAGAGCCAGGGTGCAGGCACTGCTTGAAGGGCCACTTCTCAGGAGCCAGGCCGCTGCTCATGAGCCAGGCCCAGCCTGCCTGCGGTCCCGCTCCGGCCCTCCATCGCCTCACTGAGCGTAGCGAGGGCGATCATTGGCACAGGCAGCGGCTGCAYACAGACAGACAGRCAGACAGACAGACAGACAGACGTCCTTCCAGCGGAGCACGCCCGACTCCCTCCCTCACGGCTGGGACCGGGCGAGACCCCCCGGCCCGGCCGCTGTCCCGCTCTGCCCCGCGGGGCCGGGCTCTGGCCTCGGGCTCTGCTACCCCGGCCTCGGGCCCGGCTGCGCTACCCTGGCCTCGGGCCCTGCTCCCCGGGCCCTGCTCCCCTGGCCTCGGGCCCCGCTCCTCGGGCTCTGCTCCCCCGGCCTCAGGCCCTGCTCCCCGGGCCCTGCTCACCCGGCCTCGGGTTCTGCTCCCCGGGCCCTGCTCCCCGGGCACTGCTCCCCCGGCCTCGGGTCCCGCTCCCCCGGCCCCGGGCTCGGCTCCCCGGGCCCGGCTGTCCCCGCTGAGGGCAGGGCCCGCGGTGGCGGAGCTGGGCTGGCCCCGGGTAGGGTGAGGGTGGTGGCCGGGGATCCTACGCGCGTGGTGCTCCCCTGGGAACTTGTCCCGTTTTTGAGTAAAGGGGAAATCTTTTCTGCGTTGTTTATCACCTGAGGAACACAGAGAGCAGCGCTTTGTTATCACCACTTTTTTTTTTTCAATTTTTGACTTTGTGGTTACAGATGGATTTTAGAAGGCGTTAGGCCTGAATTTGGGCATGAAGGGTGGAAAATCGCTCATTTCCCTCTCCCCTGTGTGTAACAAACCTTTCCCAAGCTCTTCAGGCTCCCAGGATGGAGAGGGAGTGTTGGTGCTGGTGGTGGGGTGTGAAAAGGAAAAAAGAACCTGGGGTTTTAAATGCCAGCTGTAATCTACAYCAAACACCGCCAAAGAGAAATGGCCTTTTATGAACAAGGTTGAACAGGACTATGGTCAAACAGAGCCTGGGCTGTGACACAAAAAATAACAGTATTTATACTATATACCAAATATATCATACCAAACTATTAGAAAATGTATGGAAAATATGATGCAAGTACATAGCTTTCTTGGTCACTGTGCTCTTCACAATATTCACATGATCCACTTCACTGGATAATGAATCTCTTCCCTAAACCAACCTCCTCTAATGACTTCCTTCTCCCCAGAAAGTTCAGACACGAACAGTGACTCCTACACAGTTTGTAAGCACTTACAAGGGGTGTACACAGCCTGAGGAAGGTTGTCATCTGAGAAAACACCCTACTCTTGGCATTGTCTTTCCTTGTGAAAGAATGTTAATGGATGYTGGAGGCTGCCAGCAGCACCTCCCCAAGGTAAGGCAGTTTTCAAGGAGGAATGACTCTACACAGACATCAATGACTCTGTCCAAGCCACATCATTAAAAATGGAATGGTTATGGAGACCATATGTTTTCCTTGTTACAGAAGTGGTCATTAAATTCTGCCTTTTCCAGTTATAAATTGATCTTGTAGGCAGGACGACAACTCCATCAAGAAAATAAAATAGGCAGTTTTGGGGTTTTTTAACGCATATGTTCTAATAACAGCTTTTTTAAAGAAGCACGTAGCACAGTCAGGTTTTTTGGCCAGTTTCACATATTATAGGGATGAAATACAAACTCACAAACTGAACAATTTTTTGCTAATGCTCACCAAAAAAAACCCCACAAAAAAACTCTACAAAAACAGAAACAAAAAACTGGGTAATAAAAAAAACTAATTCCCCAATGAACTGCAAGTTAAAATACATGTTAAAACACAGAAAAATTACAGACTTTGAATCCACAGGCTTACTTCAGGAATAGTGGCTGTGAAATGCACTTCACTCTCTTCAGTGTGAATTGAAAACTTCTTTAATAACCACAAAATTGATATTCAAGAAGCATGAGCAAGAATCTGGTAAAGCAAGATGAAGACCAYCTAAATAAACAGCCACACCACCAATAATAGACACATCCAGCAGAATTTCTCCACAAAATACACATTTTCTAGACAAGATTATAACCAGAACTCTGGAGCTCAAAAGGATGTTTCTAGTGACTAAGCCAGGGGTGTTTTTTTTTTTGCTTATGAGGTTTTAATCTTGCCAAACTGCATCTGAGTACATGACAACCTATAGGAGCAGCAATTCAGCTTTAGGCAATTCATACATCCCAGCCTGGCACACACAGGGTCTTTTAAAAGCTTTTGAAAGCTTCACTTGATTTCTCTTTGTGAGGATGGTCCTGGGTAAGTCCTGTGAACCTGAAGCTGCAGTTCTGAAATGCAGTTTGCACACTCCCCTCTGGATCCCTGGCCATGAACTTGGCACAAGGCAAGCACACTTTTTTCTTTCTTTTCTCATTTTTGTTAATGGTTTTGTGCATGCTCTGAGCTTCTTCTGTTTTGTATCAGTGGATGTGAGAATGCCCACAGCAGAGCACTGCCTCCCAGAGTGAGCCACCTGGAGAGGAGTGGAGKCCCTTAGTGCCTTGCTTGGACTCTGATCATGGAATGCTTTGAGTTGGGAGGGAATTTAAAGATCATCTCATTCCAATCCAGCTGCCATGGGTAGAGACACCCTCCACTAGACCTCAGAGCTCCATCCAGCCTGGCCTTGGGATGGAGCATCCACACCTTCTCTGGGTGATCCTGTTCCTCTTGATGAAAAACTTAAGTAAGCTCTGACTGTTCCAGCTGCAGCATTTTTTTCCCCTCAGAAAATAGTCTTTTGCTCTTCAGTACCATCAACTCTTTGATAAATTCAGAAATAATATATGTTTTGAAAATCATCAGAAGACTACAAAAAATCCCCACTCTCAGCCCAATTCTAGCTTGAACTTCTGCATTCTGACATAGAAAAAAGAACCAATGCAATATTTTAACACAGCAGAAGGATATCATGGGGATGATTGCTGCTACAATCATCCTTTTAAAGCTSTCTGCTTAAAAATAATTACCAAATTTTCAATGACAAAAGGGCCTTTACTATTTAAAATAGGCTGCATGAAGWTCCAGATCCAGGGGCTCTTCATAYCTTCCAAACAAATAARSTYTAYCAGATAAAAAGCAAAAGCAGGACATTTATAAGATTGCAAAGAGTATTGCAATAAAGTTTTCATAGTTTTTAAAGAAAAAAATTGAATTTTAAACTTTAAACTGCTGAATATCACTTAAGCATTCAGCTCTTGCAGGCAGCTCTATAAAAGCTGTATCAGCTTTTAATGTATCAGTTCTGACTCAAAAATCATATATTTAACATATACATTTGCTTAGGTCAGCCAAAATTATGTAAATCAAACTGTAGTTGATTTAAATGTCCTAAAAGGTTTTTGTATTGGTTTCATCAAATCCACATAAGATTGACCATTTTTATTAAATGTGTGAACTTACACATAGACCAGACTCAGTTATCTTCATTTTCTTCTTAAAAGGATGATTTCAAGCCTTCCAAAATCACTACTGAAACCAAATCAGAATTCTTCCCTATTTCAAATATAAAAATGTTTCTATTTTACMGAAACAAAAAAGTGTCAATAATTCATATTTATCATATGAAACATTAGWGTGGATTGTAAAGTAGCACAGTCYTGTTTCATTAKATGACAGTTTACAGGGCATTGAGTRGAATGAGTTAYACTGTAAATACTCACACATCTCYTGCTTTGAAAAGTAAGCATTCTGCAGACATTTGCTCTTTTGGTATGCTGCATACATTGGAATAGTTTCAGCTTGACCAAACATTTGCTACTGCAAACAGAACAGTCAGCCTGTAAGCATATTCAAGAAGCTGTGTTTTACTCTATCACTACTGCTATTTTTCTTTTAGGATTTGAATACTGTTCTCATATACCTAAAAAAACCCCAAAACAGTCATGCCATTTTTGTTTATTTACTGATGTTTACAATTCATGTTACAGCAAATGACTCAAAGTGGGTAAACAGAGACTAAAACTGTCTTTGAGAAGCTTCTGGGCACAAATGAATCTGCATGACATCTTCAGGGGAGACTGCTCTCAGGCCCTTCTGGAGCTTGGGTCAGCCCAGAAATGCTATTTTGTTTTGCTAAGATAGTGAGCACACAAGACTCAGTAATTGTTCACTTTTGTGTTTGCCATCTGTCCCCAGTGGCAAGGAAATTATCCCAAATAAATTAATGTTTAAGAGCTAGAACTTGTTATATACCTTCTAACTTGAGAACATAAAAATTACAGAGTAGTTCCACCAGAGTCAACCAATAAAATGTTCCCTTTTTTTTTCCCCAGCAAATCTTTAAAGATACTGAGGACTTAAAAATGCAGAGTGACATCTAAAATATCTTGTTAGTAGGCTGCACTTCACTCCTTCAGCAAAATGAGCTGTCTGGTACTGTGAGCACCAATCCTCATGRGACTTTCCAGTCCAAGCTGACTCAGGCTTGCCCACTGCACTGCTGAGGATTTACCCWCTGAATGGTTTGCAGCCTGAAGTGCAACTAAATGGGAGCAGGGTTAACAAGAACACACCTCAAGAGCACATCAGCTTCTCTTCCAGGGCCACGAGTGCTTAGAAACTCCAAACAGTCTGCCCCACAAGCCCTTTTGTATTGTTGCTTTTAATGGAACTTGCTTACCTCATGAGTCTGTACATTTTTGTTTTTGCTAAAACAATAGTTATTTGGCAGGGGCTACAAACTTTTTTTTTTTCTGAAAAGACACATTTCAACAGAATGTTTTAAAATCAAGAGCATCTTGGAAACTAATAACAAAGAATGTACTTTAATATTGGTTTCAAATATTTTTTACAACAACCTACAAACTCTTTCCATCCAAACAGGTATTCTGCCTGCAGTATCTGTAACCTAACAGCCACATTACCCCAAATTGTCAGTTAAATAGCAATGAGTGTAAAAACCCAAATAATCCCCACCACCCTTCCCACCAGGCACTTTTGCTATTGTCTAGGACCACAAAGTTTTATTAATAATTTAGCTAGCAAAATAATATCATAGCTAGCAAAAGTACAAAGTCACCARCAAAAAAAAGTCAATGTGCTTGCACAGACAAAACCTTTTTTTCTGCTTTAGAAACATGCTCCTGGCTCTCAAATCTGGGATCCAAAACTCTAATCACCACTAGGGCACATTCTTTTTGCTATAAAAACCTCCACCAGTATTCTCAGGATCTGACATAAGCATTTTTGACTGCTTCTTAGGGTTATGATAGCTTAGAGTCACAGATAAGCAAGCCTGGAAGTACAAATCCTGCTAGAATAGTTCCCATCTTCCCAAACACAAAGGAAATCACAGCTTTATGTAGTGGAACAASGTTTAACATAATACATGTCATTGGAAAGGAAGTTAACAGAGGGCCAGAGGTTTCACCCTGAAGGACAAAAGCAATTTAAGTGTTTGCTACACAGGAGTCTGGAAGGAGCTGGCCAGCACCTCACTTCAGCTACTCTTAGGGCAGGTGAGCCACAGCAGAACAGGTAATACAAAAACAAACAGGGAATCAGAGATGAGAAAGCTTACTGCACTTTGCAGCCAAAGATGAATGATATAACAGAGGGTAGATTTTTGAATACGGGATATTAACTTAGACATACCTCAAACCTCCTGATTTACAGAAATGTGCTATTTGTTTAGAAGATAAAATAAATAAGGTTTTTCCACGAAGAAGGATGTATTTTGGTTGAGCTACTGTCCCTGGAAGTGTTCAAAAATGAGTAAATGTGGCACTTCTCAATGGGGTTTAGTGGGCGCGCTGGTATTCAGTCAAAGGTTGGAACTGATGATCTCGCAGGCCTTTTCTGACCCTAATACTTGTTTGTATTGTCTGTCCAAGGAGGTGCTCCTTCCARGCAGATGGCAGGGCCGGGGGTGCGCCGGGGCAGGGCTCGTTCTGTCCAGGTCCCGCTGTGCCGGCGGCAGGGAAGGATGGGGGTGTCCGTGCCCAGCCGTGCCCGGTCAGAGCTCGGGCTATCCGAGTCCTGCTGTGCCGGGCAGGGAAGGATGGGGCTGTCCGTGCCCAGCCGTGCCCGGGCAGAGCTCGGGCTATCCGGGTCCTGCTGTGCCGGGCAGGGAGAGCCGGGGCTGTCCGTGCCCAGCCGTGCCGGGGCAGGGCTCGGGCTACCCGGGTGTCCGTGCCCAGCCATGTCAGGACACGGAGGGCTGGGAGTGTCCGTGCCCGGTTGTCCCGGGCAGAGCTCGGGCTATCCGGGTCCCGCTGTGCCGGGCAGGGAGGGCTGGGAGTGTCCGTGCCCGGCTGTCCCGGGCAGGGAGGGCTCTCAGGCTCGGAGATAATCGTTCTTGAGGCGGCTGAGGCGGGCGCCGTGGCTGCGCACGGTGAGTGCCAGCAGGTCGTACTTGTCGCGCAGCCCGCTGGAGACGTGGCGGGTCTCGCGGAGCAGGGCGCGGGCGTGCAGCAGCAGCCCCAGGAAGCTGTCGCCCAGGCGGAATTCCTCCCGGCCGCCCTGCTCCTGCCCCTGCCGGAATTTGCCCTCCAGCTCGCTCAGCGAGCGGTCCGAGCTGGAGTAGGCGTCGCTGATCTGGGCGGACTCGCGGCGCAGGTAGGCGCCGTAGCTCTCCTCGCCGTCCAGGTCGTAGGAGATGCTCCTGCCGATGCCTTCCAGCACCCGGCCCGCGTCCTCCACCTGCCGGCCCAGCACGGTGAGCTCCTCCCGCAGGCTGAGGCCGCCGCCCGCCGCCGCGCCGCACCGCCGCTGCTCGCTCACCCGGAACAGCAGCTGGCACCGCTCGGGGTCGTCGTTCTCCTCGTAGTCGCCGTCGGGCACGAAGTAGTGGTGCAGGCTCCCGTTGGACATCTCGGGGTACAGCGGCCCCTCGAAGTAGCCGCGGCAGAGGCTGCAGAGGCAGAGCAGGCACGCCAGGCGCACGGGGACCGGCATGCTGCGGCCGGCGGGCAGCCTAGGGCCGCATGGGTGTGAGGGGGGCCGGGCCGGGCTGAGGGCCGCCGGGGCGGGGCGGGGCCGGGCTGTGCTGTGGGCCGCCGGGGCCGGGCTGTGCTGTACTGTGCTGTGCTGTACTGTGCTGTGCTGCGATGTGGGCCGCCCGGGGCCGAGCAGCGCCGTACGGCACGGCACGGCCCGGAGCCGGAGCCGGAGCCGGAGCGGTGTGGGGCTGGCCCCGCCGCGCCGCCCTTTAAAGCCGGCGGGATGGCCGGGGGAAGCGGCCCCGAGCCGGGCAGGGCCCGGCACCGCGCCCCCGCCCCGAGCACCGCCCCCGCGGGCAGGAACACACAGACAGACAGGCACAGACACACACACACCGCTCCTCTGGAGAGAAAACCCCTAAACCTGGCCGTGCTCAGCTCTGCTCTTCTTCCTGTCAGACACGGCTGCTTCGCTAACAGCCCATTCTATACTGCGGCTCAAACGCAGGGCTTCGGACTGGGGGGCTCCACAGAGTGGCTCAGGCCACGTAGTTTGTCGTTGATTTAAAACTTGGATGGGAAAAAGATGCAGGATCAAGTACAAAGTGTAAAACAATAAAGCTTGATAGGGTAAGATGGGAAAATGAAACAGAAAATTTGTTTTTAAAGAAAATGCCTGATGTGTTCAAGGAAAACCCCATTACAGTGCATCCTATGGGGCTGACTTCRCGTTCTATGGGGCTGACTCCATAAAAAGTGTTTCTTTTTCATAAAGCAGTATTTTGGGTGAATCTAGTAGCAGAATCTTGTGGCACAGCTGAACCGTGCATGTAACTTTTAGAATAGCTGCTGCAGGGACCAGCTGTTCATCTCAGTTTCAAGTGTCCTGAGCTCCACCAGCTGCTCCCTTCTTTGCTGACAGCTCCTTGAGAGGAATTCACCTGTTCCCATGTGTCTGGTGGGTTCCTGGGAGCTCAGTGATGGACTTCACTGCACAGCCAGGCCCTTGAAGGTGAGACACACACAGAGCTGCTGAGTGCAAGCTGCCACTTCCATGGGRCCTTCAATACCTCCTGATAACCTGTGATATCAGTGTGCCTGGGGATTGACTTCAGAGCCTGCTGAAGCACTTTGCATAAGCACAGATGGTCCTAAGACTAGCACCAAGAGACAAAAGTAAAAAACAAACCAACCACTCAGACAACCAACATAAAACCAACCAGAGACAGCAAGAGCAATAACTGAAGCCTTCACTCACATAATTGATTTAAAGAAGTCTCTGCAAGTTCTGCAGTCATTTGAGATCACACTCAGACACCTCAAGATGAGGAATATTTGCAGTGTGTAGGCAGCTTCTCTTTCCAGGCAACTTTCTGTTGAGAAGCCAGGCTACACAAGCTATTGTAACAGAAACACTCCACTCATTTGGAAACATTTCAGATTTGTAATTAAGTTCACAAAACACTYATATAAATAGGTTGGATTAGGCTAAGGTACTGTGCTTCAGCTTTCTATAAAACATTTAAAGCTTATTTTATATAAGTGAGGCTGTTTGGTATTTGTTCTTGGTCTATGTTAGCCAACAGGGGCTCCTTGAAGCAATTCTATTCCAGTGATGCTCTTGTTTCACCTCATGCTTTGTTTGGATTCCTGTTCTTTGCCACTCCCAGTCCACTGTCTCCATCCATTTCCACCCAGGCTGGTGTTACTGACAGCCAGCTGGTTTGGGTGGTACTTGGCTTGGAGTGGACTCCACTTCTGATGTCCCCTCATGGAAGTACTGCCCTGTAAATCACCCAGCTCTAGCTTTGTCAGCATGGTTATACTTTCACCAGTGCCACAGACGGTAAAAGAAACCCCTAGCCTTAATAAATATTTTGTCTCTTAGTACATTTAGAGACTAAGATGTGGATGCTGTTCCCTGCTGCAGCTGCTGGCTGTCTGCCAGTGCTGGTTTCAATTGGGCACGCATTATCCAGGTTTAATTTAGATTTTATATCCAAATAGTCTCACCCCAATGGAAAGCAGACTTGGAATGTCTGCTTTCGAAGGAAGTCTGCAGTTCAGGATCTGCARTGGGTTTGGTAAAATCTGGAACTTGATGAAAGATACACAACAGCCTGATACAAGGCAATACCCATTATGGGACAGGATTACAAAGCAACAGAATTCTGAGTTCTAATTTAACTGAAAAGCATCAAACAGTGGAAAAGTTGAAGGCTCATACTGACAGAACAAGACTGTGAATGAGTCTCCATTATTCATTCCAAAATCACACCTAAAAGACAAAAGTCTTAAGACTGCAATGAGATAATCTAATATGAATACCTTTAAACTGTCCATGAAACCATGTGCATACAAATGAAAACCAGGTTATTTTTTTCCTGAAAGACATTCACTGAAGGTAACAATTACCTTTTTCTACCAAGACTTGAGCTGAAGGGTCTGAAATTTTCATCAGAGTTAACAGCAGCAAGAACACCACAGCAGAGGCTGAAGTAACAACATAAAAATCACTCAGTGTAGAACTTTGTAAAGTAAATTTCTGGCAATAGCTGGAAGTTCAGAGGGCAATAAAACTGAAGGAAGACAGGAGGGAATTTCTCAGGAATACCAGAAACCAGGGAAGAGAGCAAGCCATTTTTCTGCTGRATATTGCATTTTCTGCTGGGAATCCATAGGGATAGTGGTATGACATCAGATACCTGGGGAGCTTTTGGGAATGCATCCAAGAAACAGATCTTCCTCRTGGCATGCTTCCATGAGGGCCCTCATTTAAATCCTGGCATTGCCAAAAGGCTGCTTGATATCAGTAATTTATCCTGCATGCCTGCTCAAGCATTTAAAAGCTCCTTAKGTATAAATGAGGAAAATAAGTACAGGAAGCAAAAATAAAGCAGCATCCTGGTGCTGTTGTCTTGCAAATACTTGGCATAATATACTCAGGACTGGATTTCAGGTGACAGCTGTATACATCTTCTGCAAACTACACTTCATCTTTGGTTTTTGGCTCACCTGTAGTTGCTATTTCTGTTGTAGATATGGTAAGCTTTGCAACATCAGAATATTTCAGACGTAAATGGCCATTTATTTGGGGAACAGAAATATGTTCTATGGTCCTAAAGGCCCCACAGGCTTCAGAGTATAAATGTTTTCTGAATATTCACTTCTGTTTTCCTGCTATGAACTGGCCCATGGCTTTACATAAAGACACCTTGTTTAAAAACAAGACTAAAAAAGTATGTGTATGTAATTTCTAATGGTAGGTGCAGTGCTAAATGCTCAAATGGCATCAAGTGAGGGGGGCTGTGAAATAGCCCATGAAAGAGTAATGCCAGGGGTTTTTGTAGGAAATTGCCATAAGAACATACCAGAAATTCTGTAGAGTGAAAAAAGGTTTGAGAAGTGAAGCTTTTATAACACATTTAGTATTCATTCAGTATARCTTTGCAATACAGCAGAAATTCAGAGGCAGTATGCTGCAGCACAAACCATACTGAGTATGCCAGGACCAGAAGCATGTCTGAGGTTTCACTGAAATTTTGAATTTCTCAGAAAGGCATATTTAATTCAGAATTGGAACAGCTGACCAAGAGATATCTCAAAAACAAATTTGTAGAGAAAACAACTTTATTGCTAGCTTATTTAAGCTAACAAATCCTAATAACCCTTTTCTCCTTCACAAACTTCAGGCTGCAAGCACATCTGTGTCTGGGCACAGAATCCTCTGGGTCTGTTGGCACTGGCCTGTCTTGGATAAGCAGCACAGAAAACTAAATTCATGAAACACAAGGAGCTGTAGAAAGATTGGGTCTGAGGCTGAATGTGAACACAACTCATGGAAAAGGTCTGTCAGGCTGTTTGTCTCAGAGGTGTTTGCAATTCAGATTAAACTTCTTCAGTTTCAGCCAACACCAAAACGACCTTGGCCTTGGCAAAAAARTATGGAAAAAGATTTCACCACAGCCCATCTCTGTAGTGGGTGCTGGTTTACTTTATGGAAATATAATTTCCTTAAAGCAGAAAACTGAGGCTATGCTCAGTTGACTTTTATAAAGTGAAGTGATGCACCTGGATGCTTCCTAAGAAGGGAAAAGGTTAAAAGAGAGTTGAAGCAGGATAAACATCTACCAGTATTTTAGTAGTGCAGWTTCTGCCTGTGGATGAAAAGCCTTGAACCCCCAAAAGGGATATTGCTAGCATCTCTCCAGCAAGGTTCCTGAAGTGGAAATAATAACACTTCCTCAGTGGAAATGAAAACACTTAAAAAACATCATTGCTGGCCAGCACATGGAGAGGTTTTCCAATTACTGTAAATGTGGTTTGTTACAGAGACAGCATATCATGCTTTTAGCATGTTGACTTGATTTTCAGTCCTTTCTGTGTTATTTTTAATGTACTCTGTAAGCATGAAAAGGCTGCATGTGCAAACACATACTTTGCAGTTGTTACAGAAGCAGAGTTCACTAATTATTAATAAAAAATGCTTTCACATTCCATCTAACCTGTTAAGAGTAAAATAAGATTTTAAACCCCTCAAGGCTTTTTTTCCTTCTCTCCCTGTCTCACAAAATAGAGAAAGCTTACAATCTGACAYGTTCTTCTCAGGCAGGGGTAGCAAAGAATTTAAATAAAAGCCTTGAAAGGAATCTAGAAGAGTCTGGTGAGGAAATGCTGATGTCATCTCCAACGGGATTAATCCATTTATACAGTTTCTCAGGATTTATAGACCAGTGATCTAATGTACTCATTTGAGCCATGGTCTTGAGAACATAAATTTTCTGAAAGCTGCATTTCACCAGGTCTGTTCTCTAGGTCAATTCCCCAACAATTTAAACACACTAAAGAATTTCCAGTTTTACCATCTTTATAAGGATGGTATTTTCTGATTAAYACACATAATCTTATATATTAAGATCTGGCATGAATTCCTGAATAAAAACTAGATCCTGACACATTTAAACTGGTTAGTTGTTAAAAATGACCCTATAATATTGGTTTTCACATTGTTGTTTCCTACATCAGCTGACTGACCTCTCCAAGTGATAACAGTGACACAGAGCACAGGAGGAGAATTAGAGAAGAATTTGTTAACTCCTCATTATGAGGGAAGTGGGAAACAACAGGATGAARCCACAAGAAGGAATAAAATACATTGACCTGATCTGCAGGATGTCATGCAGGGAAGTCAGAGTGAAAAACCAAAAGAAAAGAAGGTTGCTACAACATCAAAAGCTACCAAGAATGTCTGAATAATGCACAAAATTTTGAATATGCATGTACCTCAGTGAGTTAACTGTACATAGATAACACTGCCTTAATGACCAGAGCTGGACATTGTCCTTTTTATTCCATTATTAAACTTTTGAAAAATATTTTAAGAGTGAATTTTTGTTTTTCACATKAAATTTCCTCTTCTCATTAATCTTTTGAAGTCTTTGCTCATTAATTTAAAGGGGAGAGCCTACCTGTTTAGGCTAACCAACTGCATGTAGTCTGATGAAACATGTCTCCACAGAGGATTAGCCTTGCTGCCTGAGGTAAARCTGAAATATATGTAATAGTATCCTCTGTGCAGATAAAAAATAAGATGAGATGGAAAATGTAAAAAAAWTCATAGGATTTAGCTTGTTTAATCTCCTCTCAGCCATACCTTTCCAATTGTAGCACAGAAAGAATAACCCCTCCCCCATGCTTCTATAGTAAAATTCCCTTGTATTCACAGATCTATTTTTCAGAAGTTGAAAAATATCCTTTTTGTCTCCTAACACATTCACTCAGATTTTATTTAGTTGTTTTTAACAGTGTATTAAACTTAAAACTAGTCAGATGTTGTATGTGAGCAGCATAAACCCAGGCATATGGTCTCAATTCTAATTTACCAAAATCTGTGTTAAAAAAACCCCAAAAAACAAAACAAGCAAAGAACCCCCAACATTCCCTTTAACAAACATTTTTATAAAATTCTACTTGAAAAAGCTGTTGAAGGAATTACTTACAGTCAGCTGTATATTTATTTTTGTGCAGCCATGGCTGACTGTTCCACAGGTTTTTAATGACTCAGTGCACACAGAGAACTCATTCAGAGCCTGAACAGTGCCTTATTCTCCCAAGCTTGAGGCTGGTGCAGAATGTCAATATGGAATTTATACCTCCTACTGCAATTTATGACTTTTATTTGGAATGGCATGGCTTAGCAATTGGCATTCCAGGTTATTTCCATGTAGCTCTGCAGATCCTTCAGCAGAGGATGCAAAGGATGCTGGTGAAATTTGCCTCTGCAGCTTGACCTGCAGCCCCAGCACAGTTTTTTGCCCTGATTCTGAGCCACACAATGTTGGCAGTGCTCCTCAGAGCTGCAGGAACATGGCCTGCCTGCTTCCACATCCATGGTCAAGAAGCAAAGACCTATGATTGGCTTTAAATTTTGGGGGCTAGTCTAGGCTTAGGAAATATCACAGCTCTTCCAGCTTGACTGCCTTGGCTGAGAAAGCCCCTTTTGGTGTCACTCACAGACTCTGRACATCATGTTTGGTCTGACATATAAATTAGTTCAGGTTCTTTAATCCCACTGTGTTTATGCTCCCAGGGATTGTGCCAGCTGGACAATTTGTACAAGCTTTCTCTAGGCAGTGTCTATTCTAGGTGCTGTAAAGTCTGAGGCAGCAGAGTTGTAGTACCTTGGCACATTTGGAAGGGTTTCCCCACAAGATCAGATGGGTGATGCCTGAGTGTCAGTGTGCAAAAGGATCTCAGTGCCCAAACCCACAGGAGCACACAGAAAAGCAGATTTTCTCTAGTAAGGGAATAAATGTTTCTGAGAGCAGCCAGCATGTTTCTGTGACCCTGTAACAAACCCAAACCAGGAATTCAGCACCCATCACCTGGATGTCAGCCAAAGCAATGAAAGCCATCAAGGCATCTGCATCTTAAAAAAAGAGAGTGGCAGGAAAATCTCAGCAGGCAACATGATGCCATTGACATGGCTTTTGAGGAGCCCCAGGGATGGGGAGKGACTCYACCACTTCCCTGGGCAGCCTGTTCCAGTGCTTGASAAACCTTCTGGTGAAAATGGTTTGTTTATATCCAATCTAACCCTGCCCTAGTGCAACTTGAGTCCATTTCCACCTGTCTTTCAGACAAATTAAAGCTGAAGGAAGCACTCCTATCTGTCTTTAACTGAGTTTGTGTCCTAGCAAGCAGGCAGGGCCAGTTACATTCACAAGCCACAGCACGTGCTGTGCTCACAAGGCAAGGCAGGAAGGGGATGTTCTCTGTAGAGACATCTCCACTGTGGGTCACACAGCTGAGCCAGCAAGTGTCAAACATCAGGGATGGTCTCCTGAGGGGAAATTGGGAAAATGGGATGGCCACATGTCCCTTTGGGGCATCTCAGCCCTTTCTCCCTTTCCCAATAATTGTTGTATGCTTCCAAAACCATACCAGTCACTTTGAGAGTAACCAACAAAAAAGGATTTCTGCCTTGCCTGTTTAAAACACTAGAAGCTGACCATATCAGAACAAAWTAGAAACAAGAAAACAAGGCAGAAAGAAGTGAAAAAAGCATTTTCCACAATGGCTGTGAAGGTGAGAAAGACAAGTATGGACAGATAGGTTTGCAAATTAGTAAAGGTTGAAGAGAAAGTGTCAGGAAAGTGTATTTTTWAAATTTATGTAATGTAGATGYTGACTAAATAKTTYTCATCAGGAAAAAAATCCATRTAAAAGATCAACAGTTCAAATTCTTGGACATCTGAGGCTGGCAGCTGTKTAAAATAATCAAAATATTGCCTTTCAGCAACCTCATCTACTRAAAACCCAGTATCCACTGTTGCTGCTACTTGCAGCACTCAGACATGAAAAATAAAGTCTCARATCTTTCCTGAAAGCTTTGCTGGATCCCAAGGCACACGTGGAGGTAAGTTCAGACTCCCATGCTTGTGTAGATCAGAAAATACATTTTACCTCACTGGATTCTGCAAWCATTATTTAGGAGGTCCTTTCAGGTGTACACTGTGACTTTTGTGGGTCATATTTAGGAATGGGATGATGGCAACATGATTTCTGCTAAGCAGAGGGGAGCTGTGCCTTCTGCACCACAGCATGGGGAGTGCCCTGCATGTCCAGCACATCTCTGACAGGCATGGCAGCAGCTCCACACATGAAATATTTTTTACCTTTTCCATTAAGTTTAAACCTTAAGAAAAATAGGATTTAACTTCCTACCATGGCATCACTATGAAATATTTAAACTGTTTAGTTATGGTGATTTTAAAGGCAACATTCCCCTGATGTTTGAATGCTGGAATATCAGACTCCATGCAAATGTTTACACAGTGCTTGCTGCTGAGCCATTCCTTGCACTAATTCTTAGCCATGCACACAGCTAGAAACACTCTTTAGCAGAATCCCTTCTGTATATATACATATATGTCTATAGAACCATAGAATTGCCAGTTGGGGTTTCCAATTCAAACTTGCTGTGTGATCAGCCTGACTCACTCACTCACTCACTCATATCAGTGCCATGATGTGTGGAAGGCACTTCCTTGCATTTTCCCAGTACATTTGGGTTTGGTTATCTTGTTCTGTTTGCTTGCTTTGGGGGCTTTTTTTTCCAGGAAGCTACTACTTACTTTATCTTGTTTAAACTTTTGTTTAAACTATTATATTTCCTCAAATGATTCTTTCTTACATTTCTTACATCCAATCAGTGTTTTGAATTACTGTACCMCAGCTTCAGGCTCATGTCACCAGATGTGGAGGATCAGCATAAGCATGTAAAAACATTTTTTTTCCCAAACATTCTGACTGTCATTTGTGACCAGAAAGTTGTGATTGGACAAGAGATCCCCCAGAGCAGGGGCAGCACTCTGCTGATCCAGCCTTTTTTTCCTGACTAAAGACTTATGCTCATTGCACCTGCATCAACTCCCCTGACCCCAGYTCAGTTCCTGAAATGGCTGGTGTGGACCAAATGGCATGAAAAATTCCCTTTGCATAAGAGGCATGCAGCAGGTTAGCTATAAAAGGAAGTAGATCAGCCCCCCTCTGTTTTTCCTCCCTTTCTCTTTGTCTCACTACCCCAGACCTGGCCCACCCATGCAGCAGGACCAACACAGGACCTAAAACCTGGTGATCTTCTTTCCTCTCTTTCTCTCTCTTCTGCATTTGTTTCTCTCCTGTCTTGTTTTCTCTTGGAAAAGTGTGACTATCATGTTATACCCATTATTCTACACGAGCTTTGTTTGTGGGAGTTGGRATCTTGTTGAAGTGTGCTGTAAAAATTAAAGGTTTGTGAGCCAAGGCTTTTGAGACTCAGTAATGGGCCTGTTGCCAGAGTGAAAACAATTCTAAGGTAAAGCAGAAGATYCCCTGACAGGTGGGCTGGTGTGTTTGTTCAACCTGACAAGAATTTATCATGAGCACCATGCCCCCATCAAGCAGGAAATAAAGCTGTAGATCTCTAGCTGCATAATAAAATTCCCTATAGACATACAAGGTCATGGTAACACTGGTATTTCCTTTCCTTTTTTTCTTGCAGTTATTGTCATACCTATATTTRACCAGCTCTAGGAGATGCTGGCAGTTTCACAGTTCCAGTGCTGCTGGGATAGGGAGCAGGGCTAAACTGCAGGAATAAAAACCAGACTATTTGCCATACTTTTCATATCAGAGAAAAACAAGGCCTCTAGGCAACATAATTCTGGTTTAAATCATCAGCTGCAAAGGACAGAGCTCCAGTAAACATTCAGTACAAACCCAGTGAATAAAAAAAATCAGGTTGAGGTCATATCATTCTTCTCATAGCACTGAGGAACTCTCATGTTCAGTTCTCCCAGCCTGTCTCTGACTTGGTGGTGGCAGCTTCCACCAGTCAGGGATTGCAAAGCATTTKTGCTTCAAAGCTCAGCTCTTTCAGGGACATCAGCTCAGTTTTGCCCCAGGATTTGATGCAGTATTTGGAATGCTGAGGACAGTGTGAGTCTGCAAAATATCAGAAGGCTCAGAGAGCCTTCAAATACATAAATCCCAAAACTATTTTTTTTTTCTTAGGCTTAACAAATTCTAGCAAGTTTGGTGTGTCTTCCTTGATCTTGTTCAGAGAGCATCCCCATCTCCTGCAGGGCTCTGGCTCTCTGGGCAGGGCAGGGCAGCTCAGCATCACAGCARCTCATATTCACAAAAGAGGTTTCTAGCTGTGAGTCTTGGGAAAAAATGGCATTATGTGGTGTAGCTGGGAAGATGAGAGTCATAAAAACCTTCTCCTTCAMCAGTTTGCACCTGAACACCTTTTTGTGTCTATGCAGCACAGCTTAAAATTGGCTTCAGAAAAACACCCTGGCACAAAACTTCTCATCTTGGTGAAGTCTTGTGCTTTGACAGTGCAGACATACAATGAAATTTGTCTTTTGATCAGCAAGATAACCCTGCTAGTGYTACTGTGTGCTCACTGCCATATTTTGCAGGAAATGTTCAGTCTGTTTGCATCTGTTTATGGAAAAAGAACAGGAATTTCCACAGAAAGAGCAAAAGAGAACAGCAAACTGGGAAAARGCTTTCTTTGTCAGCACTATGATATTAATAGTGCCTGCCATTTCACTCAGCAATAAATAACAACCCATTTGTTTCTTAAAAACAAAAGGCAGCAAGAACACACCCTTAGCCAAAACCATCCCAGGCAGAAAGGCCAAATTTCCATAAGTGCAAGACCACATTTATTATGTGTCTAAAAAGTCCTCAGCATTTGCAGAAAGCAAAAAAATATCTTTTTTCAGAGTGTTACTTTTAAAATGTATTTTCAGTGCTGGGCAGAGTTGATCAAAACAAGCACTGCTCCAAAGCAGGGCTCTTTTTGACAGGGCCAGGAATGCTGAGATTTTGGGAGCAGGACAAATCCCATGTGTCTGGACAAGGGGCAGCTGGGGCACCTGGCTCACACTGTTTCCTCTCAAATAAATCAATTCTTGAATTTCTGGTTGGATCATTTCATAGAGAGAAGCTCAATTAGYCCTTGCCAGTTCCTAGCTGTGAAATATTACTGCTCAAGCTTCCTATGGCTTAAGTTTCTTTCTAAATCCATATATAGTTACAGAATGCCTGCACAGCAAACTGCCCCAGCCTAGCTCCTTCCTTTTGAAAGTCTGACATGAGAAGCAGCTCTCTAAAATTTAAAGAGGCAGTGTTGAATGGACCTGGAAAATTATTTTGGTTTATATTTGTGTTTACCAACAGCCTGTAAATGATCTCTTTCTGTGTGGATCTTGCCCACCCTTCARAAAGTCAGTTATCTGAGGTTTTACCTCCAAGCAAGTGCTTTAAATTAGGCACCAATTTCTTTAAACTATGAAATAGAGAGCAACAATATTGCTCTTTTTTTGTTTTGTCAACTGCACACACATGGCAATTTCTTTTGCAAAATAAGAAAATCCTTTTCAATTTCTGAATTCTCTACAAGAGTATATTACAAAGTTAGCAGATGTGTGTAATATGTGCTTGTGCAATCTCATCTGAGGTGTGAGGAAGTTCACAACCCTTTTTTCYCAGATAGAGCAGGAGATTTTCTCATTTGCCTCAGACAGAAGGAACTGATTCTCTTTTCAAACTGAAGCACTTAACCAGAATAAGCAAGCACCTCTGAAGTGAATTAAATGTAAGCACAAGATCTGAACTAAACTGAATTCTGTATTTCTAACATGCCATGGTTGAGCTTTTTGCCTGATGAAAAACCAGGCAGAAAGAAATCAGTATGTCAAAGATGGGAATGGATTTTGGATGGGAATGGCTTTTAGATGGGTGTGGCTTTTAATGTAGGTGAGTGATTTTGTGGCAGCCCTTCAGGCTGTGAAAGCACTGCCAGTGCCACACAAGACTTGGATCTGATTTAGAGCAGTTTTCACATCACAAGACCCCCCAGAAACCAAGAGAATTTTATCAAATTTTTATAATTATTACTACATAAAACTAATGACTGAAATTGCCATGACATTTTCACCTTTGCATTCACTGCTGCAGTGAGCTGACAGCAAAGAAGATAAAAGCAAGAAGTGGTGAGATGAAATGAAGCAGAGGTGGTGAAATGAAATCAAGAACTCAATGCTGAGAAAAGTGTCCAGCCTAATTCCTGACCTGTGAGGCTAACAGGAGCTGAGTAAGGAAAGAGTTAAACAGAGAACACTGGCAGCAGCAGCAGCAGGTCTCTCTGACACAGTGAGTACCTGAGACAGAACTGAACAAATGAGTTTTTACTTCTGCCTCAACACAGACACACACTCCTCATGCACTCWTCATGCTCCTTTACCCTGGCCTTGGACAGAACAATGGAAAATGTCAARGAGACAGATTTATTGTAGGACTGTGGTCACATCTGTAAGCTGGAACCAAAAAAGCTTTTAGGAGGAAGGATACACTTACTGATGCTTCCAAATGAACCTTAGATTAACCCAGATGCACCCAGAATCACTCTTTCTCTCTGCTGGTGGGTCTCATGTACCACACTGACCTTTCTGAGTGTGCTGAGCTGAGAGTGTGGGTCTGCCCAAGCTCCTCTTGCTCAGGGACACACTTGGGATCCTCCAAGGGAAAAGGAATTGGAAGGTTATGGTATCACCTCTGTGCTGCTGGGTTCACTGAGCACCACCTGCACAAAGACTGTTCTGCTAAGCCTCATTCTTCTCTGAAACAAGACCATGATTTATCACCTATAGGGTCTTTGAGTGCTTTAGCAGAGCCTACAGGAAAGGGAATGTTTGCTGCTGCACTCCTGTGATGACCCACCAACAACCTTTTTCCTTGGTGGTGAGGGATTTGTGGTGGTGTTGCTTTTAAATTAGTTCTAGATCAGGTAATTGTGAAGTATTTCCCCAGATTTCATCCATGTGCATCAATTCCCCCACCCTGTTTTCAAACAGACAGTTGTCTTCTCTATCACAGGAATAAAAAACATGCATTCCCATTGCTCTGCATGTTTGGACACTGCCACCAGTACTCACTGGTTTTGGTGCTGAAACACTGTTCTTTTTTCCCAGACTACCAAAATAGGACAAACTATTGTTTTTGTCTCCTTTATTGATACAAACTCCTAATTTACTGATTTAGTAAATTTACTAATTTACTCCTAATTGTCTCCCTCACTCAACCTTGCAGAGGTTTGTGCATACAAAAATTTGAAAGYCTGTTCTGCCTGCTCAGGGCAAGGAGTGGAGACAGCACAAGTTAAGAATCCCTCTCTTTTTCCTAACTTGATGTGCTCTACCCTTGATTTTCTCTGTACCTGTGTATAAGTCACTTTATTTAGTGTGATGTAATTTTTGTGCTATTTTGAGAGCTGATGGGTACTTCTCAACACCATAGAGGACAAGTCTTTGTAGGAACACAGCTTGTGTCATGTTCTTTATGTAAACATTTAGGTTAGAAGTATCCAGGTATAAGAAGACCACATGAGATGAAATATTTTTTTTCAGATATTACAAGAATCTCACCTGATGGAGTTTATTTTCTGGGACAGACACTGCCCCTGGTGCTGTCTTAGCTTATGGACATGGTTGATTCTCCTGGATGCCAAGGCAGGGTTGGATGAGGCTCTGATCCAGCTGAAGATGTCCCTGCTCATGACTTGATTGAAAGGGAACAGCAAAGCCTGGCACAGCAGAAAATCCCTGGGAAGCACAAGAGAAAGTAGATTACACACTCTCTGGGAACAGGAAAGGCATCCTGTTTCTTCAAAGCCTGCAAACCTTGAGGAAAATAACAAACTGTCMTGCCAGTGGATTTATTACAGGGTTTATTCCAGCCAGGCTGTGTGCAAAGGCCTGGACAGAGATTCTCACACCAAGTGTGTAAGAACTGTCTTAACCCTGCAGTAAACAGATTCATTTTGCTCTCAGCYTGTGAGTCTGTTTTCACATGCTACAAAACCTGTAAAAGTTCTTTCCAACCCAAGCCATTCTATGATGTCACAGGAATTCAAATAAAGAATAACATTGGGCTATGCTGGATCCAGAATTCAAACACAAATGTGAGCACAGGAACAGAATCAGACAAAAATCTCTTAAAAAAAAAATTGGACATGAAATGCTTCATGGGAGTGCCTCAGCTTCATCATGTTTTCACTGAAGCCAAGAGGAGTTTGTGGCTCCCCAGAAGAGCAGTTTCCCAATGCTCTGGCAATTATTCCCAGGTGAGGTCCAGACACTACAAACAAACATTATTCATTAGCAACAGGTTTAAGAATGACTACTCCACTGAGCATCTGGAGGAGCCACTTTGCTAAAAAGGAGTTGAATTTAATTTGATTGAACTCAAGCTAGACTTTGAGGAAAATATAATTTCCTGGAGGCCTGAATTTCCCTGGCTTCTCAGGGACCTTCAGAAGGGCATTTGGGATCCCTGGGATAGTCCTTGGCTGCTGTGGGGCTGATGTGTAGAATCATTCCCAGTATCTGACTGCTTGCTTGCTTTTGCAGAACTCAGCTGACAAAGAATGGCACCTTAAAATGTCTTACATGAAGAATTTCACAGGAAATAAGATTTTATTAAATCCTCAATCATATTAAGAAACTAAGTTCACTAATAGATCACCCTTCAAAGGTAAACTGGGTTTTAGTTCCCAGAATTAATGGAACATTCTTATCCCCTGTTTAGGTCTGCTGTGACATTCCATAGAATAGCTGGAAAATTCTGCTTATGAATTTCTGATATTTCCAATCTGATACAAACTAAAGAACCCCTTGTTTTCTTCTGATTTATTAATTTTCTATAAAGATAAAATATACATCACTGATGTGCATCATCCACTGCTCGTCTCTTGTAAGATGCTGCAGTTCGGTTTTTACAAAATCTATTTTTGTGACACTTAATTARTTAGGTGATCACCAATTTAAAACTGTATGAAGAAAGACATGTTAAAACTGTTTCCTTTGACTGTGCATTTTTGTTCTGTATGAAAAGGGGGGAAAGAAAACACCTTCATTGTCCAGAAACAGATGAAATTCTCATAAATTCCTCCTCTTTATATTTTAAGCTAAGCTGGAAATTTCAACTGGCTTAAATCCTGAAATTCAAACCCAATGAAATTATCAAAAGAGTGAATTTTTAATGATCATCACAAACCCCTTGAATGCACTRAACAGCTGGAAAAATGCAGGATCTAAACTGCATTACAAGGATGGCAGATTTCCACTACAAATAATGGTTTTTGTTAACGACTGATGTCAATCTTGCTTTCTGACTCCAGCATAGTCATSTTATCTCAAATTGCTCAAATCCCCCACACTGTGATTTAATAATTTGTTATGATAAGGMAATACTTACTAATGGTTTTAGGGGAAAAATCTTACCTCTAAAGGAATCAGCAAGCATTATATAATCAAAGATAAGTCTCTCCCTCCAGAAATACTTAAGTATTGCTAAGATGCAACATCAGGCCCACAATTGCTTCTATTGTAATAAAATACAGATATTCATCTTCAGCAAGATGACTTATTGAGTTCTTACTGAGCTGTTCTTGGAGCTAACATCATTTAACATTTTCATTAGAGATTTTGCCACAAAGAGCTAGAGGATATTAAATATGATGGTGCCCTAAAGTGAGAATACATAATTATTATAAAGAGGATCAAGAAGAATTTATAACTTGAAAATAGAATCAGGATAAAAATTGGCAAAAACACGTGCTGTGGAAGTGAGAGCAAGAATCTCTGTCTTGAGCTTGGAAGTCAGCAAACTAAAGGAGAAAAATCTTTGGATGTTAATTGATCACAGGACAACTAAACTCTATTACAGCTGTGGGGGAATCTGAGTGGARTCCACTCTATTTCAACCAAG
>CADDXX010000943.1:161681-178315 GCA_902810485.1 Alauda arvensis | reverse complement strand
GCAGCTGGCACTGAAGGGAGGGAAGAAGCAGATCCAGAAACTGGAGGCCAGGGTGTGTGGGGCTGGGGTGGTGACTGAGTGAGCGTGTCCTTGCAGAGCCATTGTCAGGGAAGCTGCAGGGCTGGGCTTGTCCTTGCAGGTGCGGGAGCTGGAAGGGGAGGTTGATGCTGAGCAGAAGCGCAGCGCTGAAGCCGTGAAGGGCGTGCGCAAGTACGAGCGCAGGGTGAAGGAACTCACCTACCAGGTAAGGCAGGAGGGCTCCTGCTCTSRCAGCSTTTGMTCACAGCAAGTCACATTTGGCACACACCATCCCCAAGGGGRASTGTTWRCCTTGTGTGATGCAGAACCAAGAAYTSAYTSTMTTTCCTGTTCCCCAACCTCCCTAGTCCGAGGAAGACAGGAAGAATGTCCTCAGGCTGCAGGATCTGGTGGACAARCTGCAAATGAAAGTGAAATCCTACAAGAGACAAGCTGAGGAGGCTGTAAGTACCAGTTTGTACAAACCAGACTTTCATCTGGTGGAGATGGAATTCTGTATTCATGTTGTCATCTGTACAGCTTTTTTTGAAACCTTGACTGTTTTGATGCAACATGATGATATTTTGACACAATTGGGAATGTGGGAGTAAGACTTGCTGGATTTGGGAGGAAATATACTTCCCCAACCCTATTTGTTTTGCTGTAAGCCTCATTTCCAATCAATTTATTTGCTTATACCCTGCCCTGGATGTCAGAAGCAGCTGTGTGTGTATTCAGGACTATGACATGAACTCTGCCTAGACCATATTTTGTCTGTCTTTTTGACATTCCAATATTCTTTTCTCTTCTGACACACGTAACACCCTGAGCAGCTTCTCATCATGTTTTGAATCTGCTCTGCTAGCCCGGCTGTGTCATTTGAGTTTTTGTTTGCACAGTGTTTTTTGACAATAAATATCCACAATCTGCCTGCTGTTTTCACAACTCCCTCTCCCCACACAGGAGGAGCTGTCCAATGTGAACCTGTCCAAGTTCCGCAAGATCCAGCACGAGCTGGAGGAAGCCGAGGAGCGGGCTGACATTGCAGAGTCACAGGTCAACAAGCTCCGAGCCAAGAGCAGGGAGTTCCATGGCAAGAAGATAGAAGAAGAGGAATGAGGTTCCCAAGATTAAAAAGTGACCCGAGGGCTGCATAAAATGTAAACCTCTGTGTTGCTTCCTTCAGTAGTTATCATTTATGTCTAGGTAATAAAGACAGTAGAGACCCTTGCATGTGAACAGTGACTATCATGGTTTATTTATTCATTTATTCTCGCATTCATTACTTCCACAGTTCAACTTCAGTACATGTTCACAGTTCATCTTCACACTTACAACTATACCAAAGAGCAAAGCATTTTTACATTTACATTTTTAAAAATGCATGAAAAATGGTAATAATTACATGGATTCATTTTTCCTCTTGCAGTGAGAAGTTTGCATTTCTTTGCTGGACTCAGACTACATTCTTCCAAGTGATTTTAGTCTTTGTAGAAAAAAAGAGAACTCTAATAGGAGTAATGATTCCTGAAGCATTTAGCTTCACACACATTTAGCTTCACACACACACAAATATATGTACATATATATAAATATGTATACAACTATATAAGTATAATTTTTATTAATTGGAAAATGCTGCTTATTTGGTTAAGATTAAAAGTATGAGAAACTCAAATGTCATTCCAAGCAGTGACAAGCAGTCAAACCAACATGGTGAGGAAGCGGCATGAAGAGATATCCCCACTCCCTTTCTCTGAAGTAATTTTATTTCATGCATAGCACAAAACCATATCCATTCACATGTAGGATGAGTGAAAAGAATCAACATACCATGCGTGTTCATTTTCCTAAGAACCAATTATTAGCCCACAATATTGTATTTTGCATTAAGCTGAACTAGACAGTCAACATTTGTATCTCGATTGGAAATGTAAGGTAAAGTACAACATTGGTTGGCYAAGGTACCTAAATACTGATCACACWTTACAGATGGGCAAGTAAATTAGATGGTTTGGGAATACATTCACTGTGTCTAATGACCTGGTAAATTAGGAGCAAAGCTGGATGGGTTCTCTTGTTGCTGATATACTTGYTTTTGCCAAGACACACAGTGGGATACTGACTTGGTTGGTATTTTGTGTCAAGCTTTCACAGYTCCCTCAAACTTGCTGTTTATTTAAAGCAAGCCCTAAACATCTTTGGCCATCCCACCAGAACTGTCAATCCCTAGCTGACCTTCATATATCCCTTTTAGATATCCTTTCTAATCCTTCAGCCAGTCTACAAGTGATGTAAAACCACTGATTTAAAATGATAAACATTCCTAATTAAATATAAAAATAACATTTGAGCAGCAGATGATAGCTGGAGCTGGGAAGGGACACTATCCATTGCAGAAATGATAGTTTAGGATCCATCACAGCTGAGCATCTCTGGGATTTTTGGTGCTTCCCTTGAACTCTTCAGACCCTTGCAGCACATTTTGTATGAGCAGGACCTGTCTTCCCTGTGACTCTGGTGGTGTCAAACACAGCCCAGCTGCATGGCCCATCACAGGATGTCTCAGTGTGCTTCTAAACGCCCTGTTCTTCCAAGGGCCCATCAGAGACCTCCATCAACACATTGCTGGTTTTGTACCAGCTGCATTCCATAAAGGGTGGCAGGCTGAATGAGGGAACTGCACTTGAGCTGAGCACCAGAAAGSTCTTTTCTGCTCTTCTAGCACGCTGCATTTCACCTCCATTCATAGGAAGAGGCTGCTCAGGGCTCCCACTTCACTGCAGCTTCTCCAGAAGGATTTATAAATTCCTCTGCTCAGACAACTGCTGTCTCCCCTTTCTCAAGCAGCATTGCAGCAATTCTAGCTTCAGTAACAGTTGCCAGTGTGAACACACTCAGAATGAACCAAGAGGCAAAATCAGCACAAACTGGACACAGGGAGAGAGAAATTTCAGTGAAGAAAAGAGGTTCAATACTAGGTTTGTTACATGTGTGGGTGAGATTCAATTCCAAACTCAAATATCTATTTTTAGTCATCTTTGTGCCCAAATGAATCTGTAGGTGAGTGAGCTGAATGTCTGAGCTGCCATTGTAGACAGCAATATTAGAGCCAAGAATATGTTTCAGCTCAGTCTAAGGTAGACAGCTACATCAGGACAACTGATTCATTTTCCAGTCCCTGTGAGCTCAAGCTCCCACACTGGTAGCACATTTACTGGGAATAGAAAGGCAAATAAAGGAAAGGAAAAATAGAATTGAAAACAAATCAAGCACCATGCTACCAGTTGTAGAAGTTTTCAATTTCATCTGATTTTGAAAAGTCCCTTCAAAAACTACTTCCTTTTGAGCATTCAAACCTTTATGGATTATTCTATATCTATTTGAAAAACATCAAGGCTTTTAGGCAGCTATCAGTTTTATGCCAGTGTTACATTTGACTGTCGGAAAACCATGAGTTTTTTTGGTTTTTCTTCTTTGTAGCCAGTTTTAATCCAAGTCAAAGACTGCATGCACCAGCAAAAAAAAGACAACATACAGAGTCCTTGAAATACCTGAAACTAACCCTGAATTCCAGTTCTCACACAATATAATTGCTTTAAAGACATGAAAGAAGTGCTGCTTTATGTTCCAATGAGGAACAATGTCCCTAGCTGTTAGGGCTAAAGCATAGGCCTCAGTCTCATCTTCACTTGGAATTTACTCCAAACATGAAACTGATGTSTGTCAGTCTCCTTCCCACACCCAGGATTACAGTGCCATCACAGAGATGCAGACAGCTGAGAGAAGAGGAGGAAGGAATTACCTCACTTTCTTATCCAGACCTCTGAGTAGGAGATGCTAAGAGAGAAGGAGCACAGCTGGTGCTGTAATTGGGGAGGCAGTGTGCTGTGGGACCAGGTGGAGCTGCTGAGATGKGACTCACTTCAGATTTCCTTGTTTGTGGTAGGTATCTCTCCTGATTCCAATGGGATATATGTCTTAAGTTCAGTACAGCACTTCCATAGTGCTGTTCATATGATCTCTGAAAACTTTCAGCTCCAAAAACAAGAATTTGATTCCTGTGCCTTTTGTCTGAGACTTAACTTGATGACTTCAGACTCTGAAGTTTTTATCTTTAGGCTAAACTTGTTCTGCTCTTTTATTGCTTCTTTTGTCCACGGTGACTTGCTGTTATCCCACTGGAATCACATCCCTATTTACTTCACAGAATCAACYAGGTTGGAAAAGACTTTTGGGATCATCRAGTCCAACCTGACCYAACACCACCTCATCAACTAAACCATGGCACTGAGWGCCACATCCASTCTTTTCTTAAACACCTCCAGGGACTTCCTTTTCTTTATTCACACATTCTTCCTTATCACTACTTTCAGAGTCACTCTTGCCCCCTTCCCTTGCTTTGGCTTTGGTCCATTCTAGTCCTTGGTCATTCTTATCATCTCCTGATTCTCACTTCTTCAGCTTCTGTTCCTTTTCAGATGCTTCCTGCTGCATTTAGGATTTTCTTCCTCTAGGAATAACCCTGCCTCTCAGCAGGACCCCTCCAGCTTTTCCACACTGAGGACTCTGAGTGCTTGCAGCTGGCAGGAGCCTGTGCCATCTCCCCATCCCTACATGTTTCCTATGAGTCTGGCTCTTACTCTTACTGGCTCTTACTCCTCACTTTTTCTGTGCGAGTCAGCATCCGATGGATTACAGAACCAATGTTGCCCCTTTCATCTCATTTAGCACACCCTCCCACTTCCCCCCCTTCTCGGGGTTTCTTGTCAAATTATTTATAGGACATTGATTCACGGACCTGTTATGTCTAATTATATCCATTCACTTCTAATAGGAATCGCAATTCTGTTAAGAGTTAAGATTGCCAAAAATGTTTGGACCTAAGAAAGAGGAGGAGGTGGTGGCTTCATATGCAGATCAGATCCTATAAAAGTACCCTGGGATCTGTGTGTCTCGTCCTTTCTCAGAAGTCTCYAAGGTAAGAGTTTCAGGGCTTGAGACTAGGGAGGTTGGGAATGAAGGGAAACTGGCCCTGCATTCCACAAGTTCCAGCGCATTCCTACGGATGCTCACATTCATTCAATGGGGGTCTGCCAGTGTCAGCTGGGATTTTCAGTCTGCTTTCCAACCATCCATATGTTTTCAGTCTATAACTRTTGTCTGGGGTGCAGCAGTAAGAAGTAAGTTACTAATTCTGKTTTTTTTAATACGGTCCGTCTTCCAATCTTCAGCCCTTTGTCTCACAAAAGGTAAGATCTTGATTTATTCACTTTTTAGGGAGAGCTTCTGTGCAGGTGTGCTGGAAATCCTGGTAGTCATTGTATTTGTGTCCCTTGTATAAATACAGTATGAGAATTGGGCTGGATTGTTGATTTTTTTGTGACAAGATTCTTAAAAAGCATGATTTTTAAAGTACTGATGACTTCAGCATTGCCTACACTCTCCCCAGGAATCTCCAGTAGACACCAGTTCCTGGAGAAACTGTCCTGAGGGGAAAAAAACCCACCAAAAAGTACTTTCCAGAGTGGGTTTTCTGAATTTATCTCAAACATCAAGGGTCACTGGCACTGTCTGTGAAACAACAGGAAAGGAAATATATRTTTAAATATTTTTAATATGTTCTTTTTYCACATGGCAGCTTGAAGAATGTGGTTAGAATTTCGTGTATCAAAACATCAAAGTGCTAAAAACAAGTATTTCAGTCTGAGCTTCCTTAAAGGCTTGTTTCTGCCTCTGAAAATATTTCATAATTGTGACAAAATTATATAAGCAAATATTTGTAATCATAAGGAACTGAATAAAGGATGATACCTGCTTGGATAACTGGAAAAAGAGAGCTGGAACTGCAAATAAATTCAGTTTTAAATATTTACACAGAGGAAAATAAACTACTCACATAGTATATACTAAGTTATRTAATATAGCAATCTTATTCCTCCTAAGAGCAGTTAGTACTATTCCTGTTAGGAATCTTGTAAGAAAATGCCAGATAATATAGGCAGTGTTAAAACTGCTGGTGACAAACTGGGATAATTTTTCAACCTTATGTGATTATTCTGTGGAATGGTCTTATTTGAGTTATACATGTTAATCCAATGGAAAAAACGTGTAATTAGAGACAAAACCAGTCAGGAAATTGCACCCATACATTTGAATTGATAACACCAATTTGTGTAGTGAAGTTTGTCTTAGGCTGAGAAGGCAAAGTAATTTTCTTTTGTTGTAAAGAATATTCTCCCTAATATCTAATCTRAACTCATCCTATTTCAGTTATGAGCCATTCCCATTTGTTCTGTTCCTCTAGGCCCTTGTCTAAAGTTCCCCTTCAGGTCTCTTGGAACTCCTTTAGGTAATGAAAGATTTCTAGAAGGTTCCCTYGGAGTCTTTTCTTCTCCAGATTGAACCACTCCAGCTCTCCCAGCCTATTTCCAGGACAGAGAGGCTTTATCCCTTGGAGCATCTCCATGGTCTCCTCTGGACCCACTTCAGCAGCTCCATGTTCTTCCTCTGCTGGGACCCCAAATACAAAAAGACAGAATGTATTCTGTCTTCTGTAAATGCAATTGTCCAGTAGGACTAAAGATCTGACCACACCAAAAATATTAATAATAATAAAAGAAAAAAAACAGAAGGAAACTCTGAATTAGTAGAAAAGGAAAAGGCAATTTAGTTGATACCTAAAGAAGAGCAATCAAATGTGCTATAGGAATGTTTCTTCCAGCACACACTAATTTAATGTATTCTCCACCCTCACAGATACTTGCTGCATTACKTGTGGTAAGCAGCAGTAAACYGCAGCCATGTCGACRGACGCCGAGATGGCCATCTTTGGGGAGGCAGCTCCTTACCTCCGAAAATCRGAGAAGGAGAGAATTGAAGCCCAGAACAAACCCTTTGATGCCAAGTCCTCTGTCTTCGTGGTACATGCAAAGGAGTCCTATGTGAAGAGCACAATCMMGAGCAGGGAATCAGGCAAAGTCACTGTCAAGACTGAAGGAGGAGAGGTGGGTAAAATACAAAATTTACAAAGAGCAGTTCATACCCAGTAAGGCTCTTAGCTAACATGCATGTACCTTCCTGTCCTCTGGCAGACCCTGACCGTGAAGGAAGATCAAATCTTCTCCATGAACCCTCCCAAGTATGACAAAATYGAGGACATGGCCATGATGACCCACCTGCACGAACCCGCTGTGCTGTACAACCTCAAAGAGCGTTACGCAGCCTGGATGATCTACGTAAGTGGCAGCAGCAGCTTCCCCTGGGCAGTTTCCTGAGCAGCTGCTGGGCCAGGCTCAGGGGAAGCCAACGTGCTGTGTCCCTTCCTCCCAGACCTACTCGGGTCTCTTCTGCGTCACTGTCAACCCCTACAAGTGGCTGCCGGTGTACAACCCCGAGGTGGTGTTGGCCTACCGAGGCAAGAAGCGCCAGGAGGCCCCTCCACACATCTTCTCCATCTCTGACAACGCCTATCAGTTCATGCTCACTGGTGAGTGGCTCTGTCTGTCTCAGAGGCACTGRAMYATYACATTCTCTGAAGGGATATTCTGTCTCAGCAAAGTGAAGAGACTTCTTCAAWGCTTTCTTAGTTCTGATGCACACAATCTGTTGTGGCGTTTACCATCTTCATTGCATTGTTTCTACTGTTTGAAATGAAAGATACCTATGTACTCAGTGATTTGCTTTAGAGTTTTGATTGTTTAAGTCAAGTTGACATCAGGCCAAACATGCAACTTACTATGTTTCGTTCTTTCTCTGTTGTTCATTGAGTTTTACGCACTGTATTTCTTGTTGACAGACCGTGAGAACCAGTCCATCCTGATCACGTAGGTACCCCCCCCGCGCGGGTCCCTGGGGGCTGCCCGCTGCCAGGGCACCTCCKGCCTGACCACGCTCCCTCTGCTTCTCCCTGGGCTTGGGCAGCGGAGAATCCGGGGCCGGGAAGACTGTGAACACCAAGCGTGTCATCCAGTACTTTGCAACAATTGCAGCCAGCGGGGACAAGAAGAAGGAGGAGCAGCAGACCTCAGGCAAAATGCAGGTGAGGTCCCAGGCCTAGAAACCTGCAGCTCTTCCATTTCTGGATGAGCTAGATCCTGACAAGAAGACTTGTGTTTTAGGGGACACTTGAGGATCAAATCATCAGTGCCAACCCACTGCTGGAGGCCTTTGGRAATGCCAAGACCGTGAGGAACGACAACTCCTCACGCTTTGTGAGTTGTTCCTTGGGACAAGTGTCAACACCAGTTTGAACATTCTTGGTGTCCAGATTGGTTAAACAGGTCTCAACTGACTTTCYTTGTGGTTTCAGGGTAAATTCATCAGAATCCAYTTTGGTGCCACAGGCAAACTGGCTTCTGCTGACATTGAAACWTGTAAGACTCCCTTCTGGCYTSAWTSCCTTCCCTCCAGCYTTCCCCACTTCTTSTGCTTRACTCTGTCCTAYCATCCTTGCCAGATCTGCTGGAGAAGTCCAGAGTCACTTTCCAGCTCAAGGCGGAAAGGAGCTACCACATCTTTTATCAGATCATGTCCAACAAGAAGCCAGAGCTCATTGGTAGGAAAGATCACTCACTCCTCCAGGCAAACGTCATGGAACAATTCTCAATTCCTTTTGGTGCCAATTGCATTTGACCTGGGTTGGTTTTGTCCTTGTTTTCAGAGATGCTGCTGATCACCACCAACCCCTATGACTATCTGTATGTGAGTCAAGGGGAGATCACAGTTCCCAGCATCAACGACCAGGARGAGCTGATGGCCACAGATGTAAGTGGCAGAAGTTTTCTTAGGTGAAGTTTCATTCCTCTTAACAGCTGGGGCACTCACCTTAACAACTCTTTTGTCAGAGTGCCATTGACATCCTGGGCTTCAGTGCTGAAGAGAAAACAGCCATCTACAAGCTGACAGGGGCTGTCATGCACTATGGGAACCTGAAGTTCAAGCAGAAACAACGAGAGGAGCAGGCAGAGCCTGATGGCACTGAAGGTAYCAGCACARCCYATSCCAGAGCAGGGAAGWKRGTGAACACTCAGTTAAAGGCARYATGTCAGGGTCAGAATGATTGACTCAGCCAGTGCATTTCCCCTGTGCCAATATTGTAGAATAGCAGTGGGTCCCAGCCAGAGGACTTTTCTGGACGAACACAACTCAGTGGAACTTGTAGATTATTTTAAACAATGAAAAAAATTAAATCCAGTGACCCTGAAAGCATGSTTCTGTTTTCTGTGAGAGTAGGAGCCAGACAAAAAATAAAGCAAGCTTTGCTGCTGTTTTGAATGGAAGCTTCCCTGACTTGAWACAGAACCAGGAGCAATTCTCAAGTACTATTGAATAACAATATACCACAACTATATACCACAATGTGTATATATTTCTACATCTATTTCTATATCTGTATCTGTGTACAAAACTKAAATTTTATTCTTTTTTCATCTTTRTAGTTATAAATCTGTCTTAAATGTCTTGTTGGRATTAACACATAAAATGAAAGCAGCTCAAAATTAGCATCTGTGTGTAAATCTTATATAATGAGKTTTGGCCTTCTCACATGGAAGTACTCTGTAAATAGTACTGGTGTTTGCTATTAGCTTCAGTGAGACAAGACAGGCAGCAAATTGGAAAGTGATGACAGAGTATATGCAGCGCTGCAGTGCTTGTATTTGTTAACTTAGCTGMAGATAAATGAGAGCTGGGAAAGAATGTGTTTGATATTCATCCTTAGGGACARTATAGTCCAACCATGAAAGTTGTACAAGATATCCTATTCATACTTTTGGCATTGTACCTCACTAATCAGCCTCTCTCTCTCCAACGACAGGAGAGTTTCACTGACTACAATTTTCACTGCAGTGTACTTGAATACACCCACTTTCCTATTCTGTTTACTCAGAAGTCACGACTGTTTGATCTGCCATTTYCATGGCCCTTGGTCCTTTTATCTGTCTAGTCTCTTGCATGTTCACTGTAAAAGTTTGGGATAATATTTACCTTTATTAATCATATGGATTAAACCAGCAAGTCAAGAAAAACTACAATGTTTTAAAGGACATGGTAGCSTATATGTGGCTTCTGTAGAAATCTGAAATACTGCAAGATCCTTTCACTGGAGAGCTGATACCTGATCCTGCTCTATGCTTGTTTCCTTAGTTGCTGACAAGGCTGCCTACCTGATGGGTCTGAACTCAGCAGACCTGCTCAAGGCTCTCTGCTACCCCCGAGTCAAGGTGGGCAATGAATACGTGACCAAGGGACAGACTGTGCAGCAGGTAAGAGACAAGTGATAACAGAAGACAAAACGACTTGAATTAAAAATTTTGAACTTCCTCTTCTGCTGCAGTTGGTAGCTTTCCTTCAACCTTTTCTCAGGTATACAACTCAGTGGGTGCCCTGGCCAAGTCTGTGTTTGAGAAGATGTTCCTGTGGATGGTTGTTCGCATCAACCARCAGCTGGACACGAAGCAGCCCAGGCAGTACTTCATTGGTGTCCTGGACATTGCTGGCTTTGAGATCTTTGATGTAAGAGGAGGATCTCCATAAAGCTTTCCTGGGGGTCAGGGTGTGCTTTATTTCAATTATGAGTTATTTCTATTCATTGGATAACCCTGCCTTTCCTCTAGGAATGGTGTCCTTCTGGTTGTCATTGCATGTAGTACGCCACAAGGTTGAGTTTATTTGTAGATGTTTGTTGTTGCATGCAGAAGTGAAAATTGCACTTAAAACTGTTGAACAATTGATGAATAATAGCAGACAGAGACTTTGAGGAAGTTAAAATATGCCTTTTTAAAGGAAGATTTTGTTAATGCTGAAGCCAGGTTTCCTCTGAATGCTTGGGGAAAACAGATAATGTACAGAAATTCAAACAAAGGAAAAGCTGGATTTGGAATATGCTGTGAAGATCTACTCAGAGCTCAGAAATATGTTGAGACAGTGCCAGGGTTAAAAGATTAGATATATTAGAGGATGGAATATGCCAGTCACTTGTCCAGYTCCAGCACTAGAAATTCAAAATCCCAGTGGGATAAGAATAAAGCCTATTGGAACACGGAAGGGGTTCCTTGAATTAATAAATAAGTAAATCTTTGCCTTCTGCAGTTCAACAGCCTGGARCAGCTGTGCATCAACTTCACCAATGAGAAACTGCAACAGTTCTTCAACCACCACATGTTCGTGCTGGAGCAGGAGGAGTACAAGAAGGAGGGCATTGAATGGGAGTTCATTGACTTTGGCATGGACCTGGCTGCCTGCATTGAGCTCATTGAGAAGGTTATTGGCCCCCACATACCTAATGGTTTTTCAGTTCTGAAACCTCTGTTTTAACATTTCTTAAGAAATTTTTGACTCGTTTTTAAGTAAGAGCATACAGGAAGTCTAAACTCTTCCTTATATCTAAATGCTACTACTTTAATTCATTTTGCTTCCCACTTTCATCACACACGATAGATCTTTATTACATCACAACGCTAAATCTTATGAGGGAGCTTGTTTTTGTATAACTGATGGCATATCCACTAACAAAATGCCCTTTCCTAAGAAACGTAAGATTACAGATACTGAGGATGATTTTTTGGTATAACTTTTATCTTCCATTCTTTCTTAATACACTGCCTCTGTTTCTTATGTCCTCGCTTTCTTCACATGTTGCTATTTCTCCCAGCCCATGGGCATCTTCTCCATCCTGGAAGAGGAGTGCATGTTCCCCAAGGCAACTGACACCTCTTTCAAGAACAAGCTCTATGACCAGCACCTGGGCAAGTCCAACAACTTCCAAAAGCCCAARCCTGGCAAAGGCAAAGCTGAGGCCCACTTCTCCCTGGTGCACTATGCTGGCACAGTGGACTACAACATCACTGGCTGGCTGGAGAAGAACAAGGACCCTCTGAATGAAACTGTGGTGGGGYTGTATCAGAAGTCATCCTTGAAGACCTTGGCCTTGCTCTTTGCMTCTGCTGGTGGGGCAGAAGCAGGTGATTTGTTTGAAATCAGTTCTACTGTAATTTGCAGAAAAAGAAATTAAAATATTGTAATAATATTTTCCAATGATATTTACATTTCRAAAATTGAAAACCCAAAACCTCATCTATTTTTTGGATCTCAATCTAATATTACAACTCCCTAGAGACCTTAATAAATCTGTAGGTATAGAACAAGACAGCTGTACTAGCTGAGAAACCAGATTTCTTCAATATGTGCCATTCTCGAATACTTCAGGGAATACAATCAAAGGTATCAACATGCTGTTAAATTTATGCATACCCTTAGATGTAAGGATACATAAACAATGCATTTGGTAGATTTACTAGCTATTAGCTTAGYTCCTCAGATATCTTTCTATGCAAAATATTATGTTTTATTTCCTGACTGCATTTTCTAAATTTCAGCTTGAAGTCATTAGATTTCATTCTGCTGTCGTCTGAAAAATTCAAGTCTCTTTTTGTAACTTTAACCTCTGTCTGATCATGTTCCAATTTTTGCTAGATTTTTTAAAGATGAGCATAGAAGGTTTTTCAGCTTCTGTGTGCTTTTGTTGCTCACCTCTTTGTATAATATTTATTACTTTTTAGAGAGCAGCGGTGGCGGTGGTGGCAAGAAGGGCGCCAAGAAGAAGGGTTCCTCTTTCCAGACTGTCTCAGCTCTCTTCCGGGTACTGTAGAATAATCATTCTAAACTTACCACAGTATGAAAAGGAAAACAGGAAATTCAGTTCAGAAAAGCTTTAGATTGATCTAATATATCCTTGTGTTCAAAAAGGATAAAATAATTTGCTTCTTGTAAAGAGGAATTCTTATTGAACCTTGGGAAGTTTTCTTTCAGAACGGCCAAAAGTTCTGCTAAAAAAAAAATTACTGATCATGGTTTATTGCTGTGCTTTTATCTCCACCTAGTATTGAGATTGTGTGAGTGACACTTTTAAACCCAASGCTTTGTTCTTGCTCCTCAGGAAAATTTAAACAAGCTGATGAGCAATTTGAGAAGCACACATCCCCATTTTGTGCGGTGCATCATCCCCAATGAGTCTAAAACACCTGGTAAGTTGTTGAAGTTCAGAGGTGTGGTATAGCTGATCTTCTCTGTGCAGTAAAATGATACACAATTTCGTTCTGTGATTTATTAGGTGCCATGGAGCACGAGCTGGTGCTGCACCAGCTGCGCTGTAACGGCGTGCTGGAAGGGATCAGGATCTGCAGGAAGGGGTTCCCCAGCAGAATCCTCTATGCTGATTTCAAACAGAGGTCAGATGACATGTCATCACCCTCTACCATATCCATAAACGCTGAATAATTTGCATTTCTTAATTGTTTTAAGTACTGTGGAAGTTATGGGTGAGATTCACTGCATCTACCTTTAGAAATACAAAAGTCAGTTGTCCAAGTGAGTCATCCAGGTTCTTTCTATAGCTATTGAGAAAAAAAAAGATATTTTCAAAGGGCTATTATTTATTCCTGTTCTTTATTCATATTCTGGTATGAGATAATGTATTTTTTAATTAAGTATCCAGAAGTGGACTACCTTAGACTTAGGCATCTGGAGAACAAAGCACGATGACTTCCACCTGTCAGCACAGAGAAGTGAATAAGGTCACTAAAAGGCATTCTAGACTAACTTCTTTAAAAACCAAGTACAATGAAACTATCTTGCTTCTTGTTCTAYATCAGCTGGAAAATAYTCAGATAGTAYGTACTGCCAYGATTTAGGGCTGAGATTTGCTTTTSCTGCCACATATTTTGTTCTTGCTCATAAAGTTCTCATTTAGAAATAAGGCATTAGATAACATGGTGTGTGAAATACATCAGCAGTTACCCACAGAAATCAGTACCCATTCTCTGTCCCATTCTCTGTCAAAAATCTTTGGATTAATGGAAATGCACAGCTTTCCCTAAGAACATATTTACCCATGAGAGTGCAATTTCCATACAATGGAAGAGTTCAGACTTGTTCACCCACCTTCCACTCTCAGTCCCCCTTCAGAAAATCTCAACGATGGCATCAGCTGGTACAGGTTTGGTTGAGCTTTCAAGAATCTGACCATCTCTGTATTCTGTTTCCTGCCGCAGATACAAGGTGCTTAATGCCAGTGCCATCCCTGAGGGACAGTTCATCGATAGCAAGAAGGCTTCTGAGAAGCTCCTTGGCTCAATCGATGTCGACCACACCCAGTACAAGTTTGGACACACCAAGGTACAAACATCCCCATTCACTSYCTGCCTGGGCTTTGYTCTACCTGAYAMTSATGTGCTGCAACATTCCCTCCYTCCAGGTGTTCTTCAAAGCTGGGCTGCTGGGACTGCTGGAGGAGATGAGGGATGAGAAGCTGGCACAGCTCATCACCCGCACCCAGGCCATGTGTAGGGGTTACCTGATGAGGGTGGAGTTCAAGAAAATGATGGAGAGGAGGTAGATATTACTTGGCTTGCTGGGCCAATCCTTATCAGATACTAATGAACAAAACTGAAAATAAGCTGCTTCACAGAAAATCTCATTTATTTCTCATTAATTCWGTTTGTCATTATGGAAATATATCTTGAAAATAGATGAAGTAGTGTAAAATCCCAACTTAAGGAAAGAAATAATTTTGTTAATACTTTGTACGAAGAATTGCTGAATTAATTAAATGGCTATATTATATGTATGTCCAGAAAATCTCYATCTAGTCTAAGCTAACTATTTTAGGTGACTGCTAAATAAAAAGAGAGTCTCACATATTTCTATCACAAGAGAAATATCCTCTTCCCTTTGATAACTTTCATAAAAGTGATTGAGTCAACTTACAGAAGTATTCCTTTTTATTGGCCATGAAAGCGACCAAACTCCTGGACTCCAAAACTGTCCATATAGGTTGATACTCTACATAACACTAAAGGTTTTCTGTGGAAATATGTCTATATTATTATAGATAAAATATGATCTAAATATTATTAAGAAATATTTATTGAATCATACATGATAAATATTTTACACAGATATAGTGAACGATATATGTATATGTATCTACTTTATAGAGATTATATATATATATACAACTAAAAAGTAATATGTGTTGAACTTCATGTTATACATATTATATTCTGTTAAATATGTTGTATAGATCTAAAAATATGTACCAAAATATATTTTGTTATTACCTTTCAGGGAGTCCATCTTCTGCATCCAGTACAACATCCGTTCATTCATGAATGTCAAACACTGGCCATGGATGAAGCTGTTCTTCAAGATCAAGCCCTTGCTGAAGAGTGCAGAGTCTGAGAAGGAAATGGCCAACATGAAGGAAGAGTTTGAGAAAACCAAGGAGGAGCTGGCAAAGTCTGAAGCAAAGCGGAAGGAGCTGGAGGAGAAAATGGTGGCCCTGGTGCAGGAGAAAAATGACCTGCAGCTCCAAGTGCAGGCTGTGAGTATTGCTGGAGTTTTTGACTTGTAACATCCTATATAAAGTCATCCCAAATGTCTCAGAAAAGACATAATATTGCAAAAAAAAAGCAATTTAAAAAAAATACACATCTTTTATAAAGTAGGAAGAAAAAACCACATAGAATACCTAAGTTGAAATCTTCAAACATTACTATGTATGCAATCAACTATTGCGGATGGTTCCTTATACTTTTAAATCAGGAGAGAAATTATAGTACAGTTTACASAGTATGTCATTTTAATCCTACACAGTAACTCACAGAAGCAATTTGAATCACAGAATAGTCTGTGTTGGAAGGATCTCAGACGGATCATGATGTCCAGCTCTTAAGTGAATGGCCAATATCAGGTTTGAACAAACAACCTACATCTGAGCAAGTAGCCCCCGGCTGAAAACTGTTTTATTTAAATGAATCTTGTAGGAAGCAGATGGTTTGGCTGATGCTGAGGAAAGGTGTGACCAGCTCATCAAAACCAAAATACAACTGGAAGCCAAAATTAAGGAGCTGACAGAGAGAGCAGAAGAAGAAGAAGAGATGAATGCTGAACTGACAGCCAAGAAGAGGAAGCTGGAGGATGAATGTTCAGAGCTGAAGAAAGATATTGATGACCTTGAGCTAACACTGGCCAAGGTGGAGAAGGAAAAACACGCCACTGAAAACAAGGTATGAGGCAGAACCTCTCACTTGCACTCTGGATAAGTCTTGTTATGAAGTTTTTAAGCACCGTTTTCTGCCTGTGCTTGCTCCTTTCTTCTCATAGGTGAAAAACCTGACTGAGGAGATGGCAGCTCTAGACGAGACCATCGCCAAGCTGACTAAAGAGAAGAAAGCCCTCCAAGAGGCGCATCAGCAGACCCTGGATGACCTGCAGGTAGAGGAAGACAAAGTCAATACTCTGACCAAAGCCAAGACCAAGCTGGAACAGCAAGTGGACGATGTAAGCACACAGACATAGAGCAGGAACAAAACAGGTATAGTGTCCAACCTGGCTGATGGAGCCCTGATGGCCTTGTTGTGTTTAGCTGGAAGGGTCCCTGGAGCAAGAGAAGAAACTGCGCATGGACCTGGAGAGAGCTAAGAGGAAACTGGAAGGAGAYCTGAAGMTGRCCCARGACRGCATCATGGATTTGGAGAATGATAAGCAGCAGCTGGATGAGAAACTCAAGAAGTAAGTGTGGCTCTGGGGCACCTGACTGCTGGGCTGCAGCACTT
>CADDXX010000943.1:145268-156057 GCA_902810485.1 Alauda arvensis | reverse complement strand
CTGTCCAATGTGAACCTGTCCAAGTTCCGCAAGATCCAGCACGAGCTGGAGGAAGCCGAGGAGCGGGCTGACATTGCAGAGTCACAGGTCAACAAGCTCCGAGCCAAGAGCAGGGAGATTGGCAAGAAGACAGAAAGTGAAGAGTAAATGCCTGCAGTGCTGTAGAGTGAGAGAATGGCACAAAATGTGTTATTCTGTCRCTTTTATTCCTTAGTCACTGCTTTGTCCTTCATTAATCTGTAGATGAGTAATGCCTACATAATAAAAATTGTAGAGCTTATGCCATGTAAATAATGTGAAGTTCAGTGTTGTGTTTTAATCATTACCCTGAATTCTTTCAGTGTTTTTTCCTTGCTTATTTTAAACTTATTTATTCAATTAAAAATCTTGCTTCAGGTATTTTCAAAGTGTTTCAGCCACTTTTAAAGTGGTGTAATCAGACATCCTGATTTGTCCTCACCAGGAAATTTCACCTAATTCTTCCTTAGCTGAGAAAATATTTTTTTCCTCTGAAAGAGAATGTAATTTTCCCTTATAACTATTKCTTTAGCAATATAATAGATATTATCTCAAATGCTCTGACCATACAATAAGAACTTATTACACCTTCCTTCCTACTCCCACTTAATCTTTGATTATTCTTTTAATTTTTGTGTCTTCTTTGCAAGACCTTACTTCAAGTTAAAGTTTTTCARTCCTTCAAGACACTTTGGAACATAATTTAGAGGACATTTAAACCTAAAATGAGATCTATTTTCTACTTTTGCTCATGAAAGTGATGTGCAAACCAACATTCCCAGGGCAGCATAACCAGCAACCTCATACAGTCAGTTGATCAATGTCTATATTCTGCTTCCAAAACTATCCTGAATTTTCTGACCTGGTTAGGCAGACAACTCCCATAAAGCTTCCAGCACAATCCTGATCACTTGGCCCAATGTGGCTTCACTCAAAATGTGGGTTTTGATTCTTTGTGGATATCACCAAACATCAGAGGAATCCATTGATCTTTCAGTGCTGTTTCATGCTAATGCACCCCAAGTGATCTATTAACCAGAACCTGGGTTACTCTCATCTCCTAGGATGGGTAGTACCATCAGGAACACCTTCCACTAGACCAAGTTGCTCCAAGACTCATCCAGCCTGGCCTTGAACACTTCCAGGGATGGGACAGTCACAGCTTCTTTGGGCAACCTGTGCCAGAGCCTCAGCACCCTCACAGGTGCTTCCTAATAGTTAATCTAAACCTGCTCTTTCAGTGGGAAGCCATTCCCTGTGTCCTGTCCCTCCATCCCTTGTTCCCAGTCCCTCTCCAGCTCTCCTGGAGCCCTTTTAGGCCCTGGAGGGGGCTCTGAGCTCTCCCTGGAGCCCTCTCTTCTCAGGAACAGCCCCAGCTCTCCCAGCCTGGCTCCAGAGCAGAGGGGCTCCAGCCCTTGGAGCATCCCCATGGTCTCCTCTGGACTCTCTCCAGCAGCTCCAGCTCCTCCCTGTGCTGRSCCTCCAGCACAGTGTTGATGCCCCARATACAGAATCTATTTTACAAAAAGCAGAGGAGTCCTTAGCAGCAGGCAAGGTCCTCCTGATGCCCTGTTAATCCCTGCTGAGTAACGAGGGCTGTTTCATAACCTGCCAGCAGRCTCTGTGCAGAAGGACAGCAAGGGCACAGGGGACATTACTGAGTAGGGCTGTGAGGTTCCTCAAGGGCAAAGGGGATCCCAGGAGGGCCCTAAATGCAAAATACACATAAACAGAGCTGCTGGGCTGAGCTTCCCCCCAAAGCTGCTCCTGGGATTTGCTTCAGATCAAGCCCCTTTGGACACTCAGACACCATCCCCAGGGACACTCATGCATCTGCAGCAGGATTATCAGCCTGTCCTTGGCCAGGATCACCTCTCAAACTATCTTAGATAACATCACAAACTTAGCTTCTTTAAGAAAGGTGATACACCTTCTCACATGGCTTACAGATATTCATTAAGACAGTACCATCTGGTTCTTCTACCTCTCCACATATCTTTGGTTCTCCACTAGGTTTGTGGAATACTACTTCCCTTTACAAATGCTGTTTTGCTCAATATGTTCATTTATCACTGTGTCCTCAARTTGCAATAATTATTAGCTTCTACTTTTTCATAGTATTGGTCTACTGGGCCACCATTCCCTGAAACACTTTTAAAAAATTTGGCAAGGTACAAATACTAGCCTTTAATGAATTGTTTTCAGTTTGGTTGCCTTCAAAAGGGCATAAGGAAGAAGAAGATCTGTCATTTAAGGTGAAATAGTTGTGCAGTCCACAGGGYAATAAATAGTCAGTAATTTGAACAGAATATGGATTGCTGCCAACTGCTGAAAGAAGCTGAAGATGTGATCATGCCACTGGTTTATACTGGGGGAAGAAAAAAGGATAAATTTAGGATAGACATCCCCTTTCCTCTAAAATATACAGATATTCAGATATATATAGTTTATATCATTGACTATTCTGCAGTGTTCAGTAGTTAGCTGAAAGATATCTTCAGYGCCCATGTTCCAGTATTATAACAGAAGTTTTTCTAAGCTGGGGGTAAGAGACAGCTGTGAAAAAAAAAAAAAGCATGCAAATATATTTTTAGAAAGGAATCCCTCAAAGATTGTCGTTAATTCTACTTGGCCTTGGTGCAGTGTCAAACCCGTGTTCAGTGATGCAGAAATCAGCATGAAATATCAAACACTTTTGACAAGTTTAGGCTTTCTATTCCCTTTACATAAATTAATCTTTTTGTTTTCATTAGAAAACAGTATCATTTAAAGACAGGCTCAAAAGATCATTTTCAAAAGATATTTTCAAACCCCAATACATTTGTTTCTATTAAATGCAGGAGCATTTCCTGAGAACAGAAGTTTGTTTGAAGTTATACATCTCCCTGTGTGTTTGCAGTTTTTCTGGCAACACTGATCATTTGAACCTAAAAGTCATCATTTCTGACCTGAAAAGAGCTACAGAGAAATTCTTGCTCTTTGTTCATGGAATAGGAGAATGAACACCAAAAAGCTTTCAATAAAACAGGACACCACCAAATTAAACTGTGGGGTTACCAAGGCAATAAATCTCAGTGACTCATGTGACAGTTATGCACATTAGGAATGCTGTCTCTTCTCCTCCTTTTCTCCAAAATCAGTCCCCTTGAACTTTCYCCTAGAACCAGTCCCCTAAAACATAATTCAAATCACAGGGAACAGGCTTTATCCAGTGAATGAGCACTAATAATGCTTATCATGGAGTATCCTTGTGGTTTTCARAGACCTGAGTGAACAGCAAAGGATAAAATCCAAATTTACAGAATTACCAATGCAGATKAATGACCTTAAAGGCCAGGCAACTYTGCATCAGATGCAATGGAAGGCTCCTACATGGAGGCTAAATCCACAAAAAAATTACTTTTTCAGAAGCTTTTGAATTGCTGGGGGACAACAAGAAGGCAGTTGCCCTTCTTCCACTTTCAGTCTTCCTGGAGTGCTGCAACAGGAGCAACACAAGAACCTGTTAAGATGGAGTGATAAAAGGTCTGAAAGGTGATGGTGTCAGGAACAAATATGTGCCTGAAGGCCCAGGGAAAGGGGGCTGGGTATGAAACATGAGAACAGCTGTACTGCTTTAGACCAAAATGTCCATCTGTCCCCAAAGGGTCAGATAGTGTCAGATAGATCCAGCAGCTTATCTATCTCTCAGTGGYTTGGGCACCTAGTATGGAAGTCTTGCTTCCCTGACCACTTGTACTGGGAAAATTATCTCTTCATGAGCATCCACTGGGGAAAGCTGCTGGGTGACTGTCATAGGATCAAAGCTGTTCAGTGCTGGAACAGGTGTGGGGTGTACCCTGAGTTTTGCCAGGAGCACAGGATAGAGAAAACAAACSCTCTGCCATCCACAAAGAGCAAAGAATTCATTAGATAACCAAATGAACAAATCTGTCAGGTTTTGGCATGCTACCTCACCTTTCAGCTCCCAAGACAGGCTGACATTTATGGATCATACAGTTTGACAAAGCCAGAATTAAGAGAACTCCTGAAGGCAAGATTGACTAACATTAGGAAATAGGAGAATTTATAGAATTCTGGGAATAACAATTTACAGAAACCATGCAGATGAATCTGTTGGTACAACAAATGTTTAGAGACTGCCACAATAGAGCTGTCCTTTCCTTGAAAAATAGATAAATTGCTGCAAAAATTTCCATGCTTATGCTTTTGATAAATTCACATCTACATACATATATCTATATCTATATATCCATATCTATCTATCTATCTATATATATATGCACTAAGTATTATGAGCAACAAAACAATATTCAAGATAGGCAATAGACCAATCACATCAATATCTTATCTATATCTGCATATTCATTACCTCTAAAACTTACCTGGCACCTACCTGGTGTGTTCACCTGAATTGTCTTAAATTGTGCTTTCCACAAATCTTCCCATTACAGAATGCTTTGTGACTTTTTACATGCAACACGTTTGGTTAATTGTTTTTTCAACTTAAATAAACTTCATAGGTTCAGTTCATCCAACTAGAAGAGAAAACCTTTTCTTGGCTGCAAGAGAAGTCCTTTATATTTTATTTTCCCAAAGGAGATGTTATTCCCCCATTCACAGAATGTGAATTGAGTCAGATGTTGAGACCCCTGAGCTTTTTAGCTCCTCATCCTTGCTGGGATGTTCCCAAAAGAGGATGCTCAAGTACATGCCTACAGCCTTTCCCTGCCTTTGACTCTGATTAAATAAAAAAGTAATAAAAACATTGAAAAACATTCTAGAAAAGACTCAAAAACAAGAGAAAAGGCCTAAATAGGATTCCTCTCAACAGTGCAAAACCCAATACAGATGCCTTTGCTTCCTAGTGTAACTAAATGTTGGGCATCCTGAAGCTAATCCAAAACAAACAGCCAAGGAGGGCTGTGTAAATGCACCAAGGATGTTCCCCAGATCAAGCCAATGTGCAGCAATGACAACAATGCATCTGACAATCCATCTCTTCCCACAGAGGAAACTGGGCCATTCCACAAAAAGGTGGTTAGATTTCACAGCCTCCAARGTTTAAATAAGCTTCTTCTGCCTTCAAATAAAGAAAAATGAGGCAATGAYGACAAATCTACTTTGCCACCACCTCTCCTGTACAAAATTATCTGTGGAAAGAGTATTTTCTAAAGATGTGAGAGACCCTCAAGACTCACTCCCAAATGCCTTCACCAAGCAGTGTGGATGAGCAGGTTTGGTTCACACCACCTCCTCCCTTATTTGTTGGAGGTTTGTGTCCCAGTATTTCCTTAATTATTCCCCCCTTTCTTACTATCCATTGCAGTGTCAAAGCCAGACCTTMAACAGCTAAAAGGGAGCAGACACTCTCCTTCCTCCTTTTACAGAGCAACTTACAGTGATTCTGGTGTGACATCCAGCCTGCTCCACGACAATCTCTGCAGGATGGTGGAGTGGCACMAAAGTCAGGCCCCTTTTCTGCAGGCTGAGACCTTGAGCATTGCAAACCCTCAGGTCAGGAATGCAAGTCTCTCTTGTGGTCCATTAGTCTCACTCTGTGCCAAGGCTGAGGCTGGCTTCAGGCCTGCCAGCACCCCACACAATGGTACAAAAGATTTTGCACCATTAAATCTTTCTTTTCATCTAGCAGCATGTGTCACCAAACAGGGAGGWTAGGAGGGCATCCATTAATATTCTATCCTTCCAGAAGTAATTGTGCACAATTAGAAAAACCCCATCCTGCTGGCTAAGGAAAAACCCTTGCAATGCAGAGTCAAATGTTGCCTTATTTGGCTTTATCAGAGGTGTCTTTGGGTTCCTCCATGGCTGGCACAGATCAATGTGAAAAGGACAGGTCAGTGCAGCTGACTCCATACAGCCTTAAACCAATCCTGCCCCTGAGTAATTAGCAGAGAGATCAGAGCTACAACACGTTTACAACTAAAGAGTAAATTATTATTGACCAAAAATAGAGCACTTGAGTGCTGTGTGGGCAGGAGGTAATGCATAAAAGAGCTGCAGCTGGAGGTAACTTTGTGATTTGTCACCTCAGCACCTCACGGTAAGTGCCGCCCGCTCGCTTCGTGCTCTGACCGTGAACATCTCCACAGCTCCCCAAAAAGGTGGGMTAGGAAGGGGCATTTCCTTCCCATTCCCCACCTCTAACATTCCAGGCCATGCTTGACGTGCAGAGCCAAGGTTATCCCACCCAAACCACTCCAGTGGGGTGCACAAGCAGGAGCAGGAGAGTCAGAGCTTGCCAGTCCTTGGAAGGGCCTTCTACCAACTTTGCCACCTCCAAGCCCTGTGAAAGGCACAGCAAGACTAACTCTGATGGCAGTTGAAATTGGTTGAGATTATAAATGTAAAGTAGCTGAAAATATAATATAGAATAACTAATATAAAATACATGAAAAAATGTGTTTTTTCCTGGACACTAGATTTGTTTCAAGCAGTAACGTGGGAAGGAACACCAGACTCTTTGTTTAATTTTACTCTGGGTCAGGAGTTTTAAGGCACTGTGTGCAGTTCAGCTATCTGCAGAGGCTGTACAGAGTGTAGGAATGTTTGATATGGCATGTGCTCAGGACAATGGACTGGTTGTGATGTAACTCTCTCTGTCCTTTCTTTAACTATTCCACACAGGTTCTGAAAACAGATTTCCTCGTGGGCTCTCTGAAGGTAGGGGTTCAACAAACAACACATACCTTTGCTAATTGACCCTGAGCAATAAGGAAAGCTCACCCAGACAATRGAAAGGGCAGGTGCAACAGACAGTAGAACCAGGATGACTGGAAAGGATATATGGTATTTTAATCAACATGAGCAATAGTCACAGCTCTTGGCAGGAATACTCCATGTATTGGGAAAGAAAAGTTACAGATGCTCAAACTTAGTCAAGAGGGCATGATAGAGACAGTAATGGCTTTTTATGGTGTAATCTTGAATTCTGGGACTTATAGATTATTAAAAGTCATCCCCTGCCATCTGCACAGCTGCTGGAAGCCTGAGGTTGTGTTCAGAGATGAGGCTCAAAGCAATATTTAAGTGTTAATTTCCTCTGGGGTAAAGCCCAGAAAATTCTTTACTGATTTTGGGTTATCACACAGGCACTGAAACCCAAAGAAAGTTCAGAATGATCTTGTCTCCTGCCTGCAAGGCAGACCTGTTCATGTCCAAAGAGTAACCTTTGCAGAGAACTGGTGTGCACCACTCCCTTCGAGGTTCTCTGGGGAAGGTTAGTGACTGAGTGACTGGGAGCAGGCAGCAGAGCACAGAAAAGGAACCTTCCATACATCTGCYTTCTATCCTAAAACCAAAAGAGATACTCCTTCATTGGCCAATTTTGCAGCATAACTGGAAAAGATGTTTTATATTTGGCTCACAAAATAAACAGGTTTGGCTTAAGAYAGATGATGACTGACATCCACAATTTATTCCAGTGCTTGGTATAGACAGAAACTGCTTTAACTTCCCCAGATTTGTATTAAAACATCAAAACCAGAGGGTGTCAGACATACCTCCACCTGGAAATCATGTGAGAGCCACTCTACATGACTCACGGGATGTACTTTTGTTTAAATTTTTACATGTCCAATTACATAATCTCAGTGGCTTTGTGTTTGTTGCTTTGAGAAGGCTGTGGTTGTGCAGCTCTGTGAGGAGCAGATGAAGATAGAGCAGCCTTTGAGGATTTCTAGCTTGATGTTGTCTCTGCCTTCACTTGGGCACATAGGCCTGATTTAAGGGGGATGTCTCCAAAGACAATCTGTCTACAAAAGGAACTTTCTTTCTTAGTGCTTATACAGTGGATAATTAAAATTGAGGCAGAAGTTAAGTGCCTGATTAGTCCTCCTTTTCCTATTTCCTATTTTCCTGAGCATGACTACTGTCTGGATAAACGTAAATTACAAATGCAAAGACTTTCTGCAACTTTTCTGCATTCCTCCAGAGCAACTGCAGAGATGAGTTCAGATGCAGAGATGGCAATCTTTGGAGAAGCTGCTCCCTACTTACGGAAGTCAGAGAAGGAGAGAATTGAAGCCCAGAATCGCCCATTTGATGCTAAATCAGCCTGTTTTGTAGTGGATGACAAGGAAATGTATGTGAAAGGTACCATACAGAGCAAAGAGGGTGGCAAAGTCACCGTTAAAAAATACGATGACACCGTAAGTGATACCATTGTTGTTCCTATGTGATCATCCAGCTCAGGCAGTTCCCTGGTTTAGATTTCTCCTGTTGTTCCCCTTTTTTTTTTTTCTGCTAGACTGTGACTGTTTCGGAAGATGAAGTCTTTCCCATGAACCCTCCCAAATTTGACAAAATCGAGGACATGGCCATGATGACCCACCTGCACGAACCCGCTGTGCTGTACAACCTCAAAGAGCGTTACGCAGCCTGGATGATCTACGTAAGTGGCAGCAGCAGCTTCCCTTGGGCAGTTTCCTGAGCAGCTGCTGGGCCAGGCTCAGGGGAAGCCAACGTGCTGTGTCCCTTCCTCCCAGACCTACTCGGGTCTCTTCTGCGTCACTGTCAACCCCTACAAGTGGCTGCCGGTGTACAACCCCGAGGTGGTSWYKGSSTACCGWGGCAAGAAGCGCCAGGAGGCCCCTCCACACATCTTCTCCATCTCTGACAACGCCTATCAGTTCATGCTCACTGGTGAGTCACTTGKCAAGAGTGGAAAACCCTGATATGTGTAGGGCTGGCTGTTTGGTGAAGGAATTTTGGGTTCTACTCAGTGGTCTCGTAGTCCTACAGCACAACGCAAGGTCAGACTGTGAAAATCTTAATGGTATCTGGGCTAACAGATAATGAAGGGAAAGCAGTAGCTGGCTGTGTGGCTTTGTGCCCCCTCTCCTTGTAAGGAAATGGTAAAKGAGAAACACAGCAAACAATCTGATTATAATTAAAGAGTATTTAAGACAAGGTCTAAACATAAGAAAATAGTGGTGGGAAGCCTTGTGAAGAATCACTGCTTGAAGTTAAAATTTGGGCTACTTCATCCCTGTCTGTCCAAAAAAAGAAAAGTCCAGATGCATGCTAATATGTATTAATGCATTTATCTTATCTTGCAAGGAAGTGATAAATACTGATTTAATACAGTTCTTTCCCTTGAAGTCAGTTAGTTGTGTCTGAGGAACTGATGCCCTCCACATCTCCTTTGAACAGCTCTTTCTGTGCTTTTGTTTTCAGACCGTCACAACCAGTCAATCCTCATCACGTGAGTATGCTTTGGAATGAGTGACAGAGTTGACTGAAAAGTCAGCTCTGTTTCCTGTTTCCTGGATTAACTAATATTAATAAATCAATATATTAATAATGATATTATAATAACCTATTCATTTATATTGAAATTCATGTTAACAAAATCAATAATTTYWTTTCAACAGCGGAGAATCYGGTGCAGGGAAGACYGTGAACACCAAGCGTGTCATCCAGTACTTTGCAACAATTGCAGTCACTGGTGACAAGAAGAAAGATACCCAGCCTGGCAAAATGCAGGTATGACATCAGCTCCCCCTTCTAGCATTTGCCYGCTGAGGAGAAAGTACCAATGTGTATTTTGGGGTTGCAGGATTATCTAAAGGTAGAAAGTGTTGTGYAGCTTTCTCTGTGCTGGCTGTCCATCCATGCACTTATTCATCAGTGTCCTCTGAGATACACAGCACCTGAGTGGCTGCAYGTGGAAAGAGAGCAGTCAGTTCCCACTGGCACATGGTTGTGCCATTCCTGGCCCTCAGTTCACTCCTGTTGACTGGGGAAGTGCAGGATCTCTGGACTCCAGAATGGCTGTGCTGAAGTTCAGCATCATTTCAATTGCATCAGGCAGTAGTTTCCAATGGTTGGTTTTCCTGTCTGTGGTCAACAGAACAGCCCAGAGGGACAGCATGAGAAAAGGGCTGGATTTGGGACAGCTGGGACCACTTGCCTGACAGTTAGAAAGTAACCTCAGAAAGGATCCTTGCAGAAAAGAAAGTGCATGCCTGGATGTCCCTTTGCTGAGCAGCACAGCTGTTGCAATCTGAGCCCACTGGTGCATTTGCAAGGCACAGGCTTCATTCCCCAGCACAGAGCAAGCAACAGACACCCTTGTGGCACAAGTGTGTGCCACCACAGCTTGTGAGATGCTCTTCAAAGTGTGTGACATGTGTCAGCATGTTATTTGAGTACCCAAGGGCACAGTGGAGCTTAAGGAGATTCCAAGGCTGAATATTCTTTCACTCAGAGGCAGGTGTCTGTGATTGATGGGTTGTTATGGCCAAGGCAAGTTCATCACAGGCACTCTTTCCATCAGTGCCATGTTAGAATCTCCTGGGCTCAGCTTTCAGCAGCTGCTCACTGTGCCAGGRCTGATCTCAGAAAAGCTTCAAGACAGCTGAGACATGTAGAGTCCATTTGTGATAGAAGGAAAATCACCTCTTAGACTGACAGTGATCTGAGTATTCACAGAATACTCTATTTTTTTAGCATTCCAATCTTCATGACATTAGTATGTCCCTCTTTATAAGAATATTAAATAAAACAGGTTATGGTTCTGTATAGCCCAGCATTCAATGGCAGATACAAGCTGAAATCAGATGCCAGGCAATGGTACAGGAATAAGGGAAGTGTGTAACAGCATTTCCCCAAAATACAGTCTTGGCCTCCAGCACTTTGTCACCCAGCCYGTAGACAGGACTCCAGAATGAATTTGTGTAAAGGATTGTCATGTWCTTCCACACTGTTATCCATGTACAGTGCTCCTGTGTTAGTTCCCTGGTTACAG